>BQNB010024805.1:0-30000 GCA_026074375.1 Tanacetum coccineum
GATTTTCAGTTTACGTGATTTAACTTAACGGTTATAATTAAAAGTAAACACGTAAAGGTTCAAAGTAAATAGTTTTGAGTTATGTGATTTTGTCTAAGTTGTTTAGACCCGATACATGTTAGATAATTGAACTAGTAAGTTCTAATTACACTAGTATGGTTATATTATGATTAGGTGCTCTTGGAAAGCTTGCGGAAGCCTAATCAATACTTAGAGGTGAGTAACGGATTTTAGCTTCATGTTATTATATTTTTACATGATGTTAGAAAGGATGCATAGCTTTAAAGACTTCCATATTCATAAGCTCAAAAATAGTCGAGTACTAGTTAATATATCATGATTTGGAAATAGCCAAAAATAAGTCATGTATATGATGCTTATAAAAAGCATAATTAATCAAGTCATTAGCATGATGTTAGAACTTATGCATGGTTTCAGATATAGACGAAACAAACCATGTTTAAGGATGCTCACAAGAAGCATCGTTATCAAGTTTGAG
Source organism: Tanacetum coccineum (assembly GCA_026074375.1). Taxonomy (NCBI): domain Eukaryota; kingdom Viridiplantae; phylum Streptophyta; class Magnoliopsida; order Asterales; family Asteraceae; genus Tanacetum; species Tanacetum coccineum. The sequence continues at coordinate 500 of BQNB010024805.1, forward strand.
GTGCCCAAAAAACGCACCAAAAGTCATGTAATATGCCTAAGAGGCGCACAATATAGAATTCTCGTAAAAGCATCCTTTGTGGATGACCCATGATTTGTATAGAAGCATCCTAAGTAGATGACCCATGCTTTATTTAGCACCCACGTCCTTTGTGGATGACCCAAGTCAGACAAGCACGATGACAAGTTAGTGCCCCATGAAGAGTACTCGTCGGCTAGGGAAGTTTTCATGTATAGTAGGACGACTAAGTATCGTCTAGTCAGAATCATGTACCCAGAAAATTATATATGTGCAATATATAAGTAACAAGATGACTACAAGTCGTACCATATATAGAATCCATTGTTTATAGATTTATGTTATAGAATTGCAAGTATTATTCAGATTATTGTGTTTACTCACTAAGTCACAAGGACTTACCGTTCTCAGTTCATGTTTATGTAGGTAATTGCAGTTAGATGTTTGGGGCTTGTTGATGGTAACTAGAAGTGCATTTGGGGAGAAGACGGTTACTGATGTGTTTTAAAAGCTTTAAATTTATAATGACTGAAAATACCAATTTTATTATAGGGAAACACAAGGGTAAAAGTATAACCCACGTATGTAGTATAATCTTTTTAGGTAAGACCATGTCGTCCATAGGGATTTGAGTAGTATTCAAATAATCAAAAGAGAATAAACTTTAACAATTTTGTAAATAACTTTTTACCAGTAATAATAAAGATGACTAATCTGATAGTTAAAAATAAAGAGATCACGATTATACCAAACACTTATTCATTATCACAACATCACTGAGTAGTCATGAGAGATTTAGCCTCTCATGGCTAAGGAGTTCATAACATAACTTGATTTAATAACAATCTTCATTCTTTTACTAAACTAGTATGATGTTCTTCGTCGTTCTTGGTTGTTTGATCTTGATTCTTCAAAGGATATGGTGTTTATGCTTGGAGAATGGTCGGAAAAGGGTTTATGAGGGAGATTAGTGTGTGTGAGTTGAGGAATGGATGAATGAAGAGATTATGGAATGATTTGTGAATGAAAATTCAGCCTCTATTTATAGGCTGAGTGAGGGGTGAAAGTGCGGCGCAGAAAGAAATTTGTGCGGCGTACTTGGTGATTAAATGCGAGGGAATTAAATGTTTAGTGAAGAAGTAAGGTACACAAAGGAAATTGTGTGGCATACTTGTGTAGCATACTTAGGGTATTAATGCAGTAGCATTTAAGCCTTCATTTATTCTTCATTGTCAGATAGAAAGTGCATCGCATAAAGAAAAATTATGCGGCGAACTTGTGGAGTTAATTCATTCAATTGACTAAGTCTTTAATTCCATTGACTTGAGAGGAAGTGCGGCGCACAAGGGATAAGTGTGGCGCATGTAACACCCCCATATTTTACATATAGCATCGGAAGCTAATCTGGGGTATTACTTCATGAATAATAGTCACAATAATAGAAAACGACTCAAAAGAGACGTTTTTGAAAGATAAGTTATCATTCATTATTCATCAGAGTTTTTACAAAAGAGGTCCCAAAATACATTTCAAAACATAAAGTTGAATGATAACAGGTTTGGACGTCCTCATGTCCAATGCCACTCCGTCCCATAGATTGCTCAATTACCTGAGATAAACATGCTAAAATGGTCAACACAACGGTTGAGTAAAATTCACAGTGTTTGTAATGAAATGTTTAAATACAAGTCACCATAAGTGGTGATAATTGCAATGAATACAATTATCATGGAAAACAGTATTATTGCCCTAAACTCATGCAACCAAACATTAACATCCGAAGTCAATTTTGTTGGGAATAAATCTTCATAGGACTTAATACTGCCAACAGTACTAAAGGGGTTAGTACTGCCAGCACAAAGTTAGTACTGTATGTGAAATCAATATGTTTTGGTGATTGTGGGATTGAACCAAATCAAGTTTTGCGAAAAAAAAGGGTCGAAAACTGGGCACGGCCGTCGGCCAAGGCTTTAGCCGCCGGCCATGGGCATCTCTGGTGGCTTCCAGCCGCCGGCTAAGGTGCAATCGCTGGCCACTGGCCACCAAAGGTATTTTCCGGTTTTGTCTATTCTTATTTATTTTGTATAAAATAAACCGTGGCTCGTTAGAAGACGTGCCACATATTAACGAAAAGCTTTTTGAGTCTACTATAACTTAAAAATATTTCCAGAGTCAGAATCTTAATATAATTTGAAATATGTTACCATGGAAGTGTCAAGGATCAATATAAGTAATTTGTCGTTCATAAAAACAAATTACTCGAGTCAAGGGCGTTTCAATATTAAGAACAAACCTTGTTTACCTTTTCTTGCGATTATCGAAGATCAAACGAAAACACCTTCCGATTAAGGCTTATAAAATAGATCCACAAATATGAAACAATAAAGATTCTTAAAGGAAGAATCCTCTAAGGTTTCACACACACATTTTAGCAATTCAAATAGAATGCTAGTTTTTAGATCATGATAACAAACAAAACACTTTGATGTTTCAACCAAAAATAGAAACCTTTCACTTAGGGGTGTCGACCGATTTTCACAAGGGGGGAAGAAGAGAAGAAGAATGGTTTGTTAGGGTTTCCAAAAGATGCAAATAATGAATAATTGGATTCATTATATATGCAACTAAACTTGGGAAACAAGTAACAAGCCCTAATCCTTATCTAATAAGGAAATCACTTCTTCCTTCTTTTTTCTTGTATGTGGCCGGCCAAAGGGGTGGGTTCTAGGACCTTCCCTTTGGTTGGTTTTACAACTAAGTCCATTTACTTAATTATTAATGACCGTTAGCCAACATCCGTTAAGTAACTATTTAATTAACGTCCGTTATGTACTTATTGTGAAATGCTAATCAATATAATATACTTTATATATAATAATTACATGGTGTAAATTGAATCAAAACGTAATGTGTGCAACCCCACATGCTCACGTATTTTCCGGACATATATTTGTCTGTGATGTGGACATATCCTAACACTTACAACTCTATCTATTTAAATAAGTGTGGAGTAAAAGAAATAAAGTACACTAAATTACTAAGGTGGTGTTTGGTTCGTGAATTTGAAGTTCCGGAATTTTAAATTCTAGGAAATTTAAATTCTTGAGAATCTAAAATTTCGGAATTTGAAATACCTTCGCATATTTGGTTGACAGAAATTCATAATATTTTGAAATTTGTCATTATGTTTACTATTACAACTTTTTTAGGGAGTGATGGATAGAGGTGTCAAAAAACCCGACCTGACCAGATTAGTCTATACGGGTAGGGTTACTAAGGTTAAAAAATTTATTCGGGTTAAACCCGAGTAATCCGAATACTAAATAGGGTCGCGTATCGAGGTGAAATTTTTTGATAAACTCGGGTTTGGATCGACTCGATTGACCAGAATGAATATTTTTTTTATTTTTTTAATATAAATTTTATAAATATTATATTTAAACAAGTAAAAACGCATTTTTATTACATCGACTCATATTTGGGTTGACCCGAACTAGAATGGACCCGACCTGAGTTGACCCGACCCGACCCAAATTAACACGAACCGAGTAACTCGAATTCAAATAGGGTCAGGTTCGGGTATGAAATTTTTATCATTGATTCGACTTTGACCCGACCCGAATTGACCCGAACCCGAACAACCCCACACTTGACTAACACCCTTAATGACAGATTTCCTTTGATTTAAAAAATAACATCAAAAAATACAACAAAAATAACAAGAATTTTTTTTTATAAATACAATTTTCCAAGTAAATTAAAATTCCTCATTTTTTAAGGCATTCTAGTTCATCACTCTTTTTGGCAATCATGCAAAATTTAATTCATTTAATTTTTTGGGATACCAAACACATATTGTTTTGTAGAAATAACATGTCCGGTTTGTACCAATAAAGGACCTTTTTAAAAAGATGAAAAATGAATATTTTATGTTTGTATATTTGTTTATTTTGTCTTTTATGATTGTGTAGGTAACGGATTTTACATAGATCACACGGAAAAGAGCTAAAAACAGGGACAAAAACGAAACTCGAGTCGGAAAGTGTACACTAGCAGCGAGGTGGAGTTTATAAGCTTGAGTCAATAAAAGTCAACATGGTACTACACTTGGTCAACTCATGTGAAGACAAACCTTTGAAATTACTAAAAGGTCCTTGAATGTTAAATCATTTTTCACGAAAAGTCCCAAAACCAATTACACCGTTAGTCCTTTGTTAGTCTAAGGGACTAACGGTCGTTAAGTGGTTTATATACCTTAGCCCTAAACCTTTAACAGAGCCCAAGAATAATACCAACGGCCCAACTCCCTTTTATATTAAAAGGAGCCCAAGTCAACACTATACCTAGTCAAACGAAACAACGGAAAGAAAAAGGCGCGAATTTTGTTTACTATTCACCCACCGGTCCCAAATTTTACCCTGCATCTAATTAACCACACTTAAATGAAATTAACCTTTCTAGTAAGGCCGATGACGCATGCAATGAGCCTTGGGAGACACGTGGCAATCCTTTTCCCCTCCCACCCCCTTCCTTCCCCCCACAAGGCAATCATTGACTAATCATGCGTGGAGGACTATCAACGGATGAGATCAAATGATTAGAAGGCAGTTATGGATTAAGGGCCAAGATCAGAAGTTAAGGGAGCGTCCAAAGGGCTAGAACCTTCTTCTCTTTCCTATAAAAGGAAGCCCCATCTCACACACAGAAGGAGGATTAGAGTGTAGTGATTATCTAATTTAGGTTTAGCTTATTATTTTTGCTTATGTCATTTAAATTTCATATGATTTCTTTCTTAAAGTATTGTAAAACAGCCTTAAGTTTTATATATAATTCTGTTTTTACTTTATTGATTTGTTTGTTTCAATTTCTTATGTTTAGCAATTATGGTTTAAAAAGTATAATAAGCTCCTTTTAAGCTCTTTTAAACTACTCATACTACATTTAGCTTGTTTACACTCAGTTAAGTTCTCAAAGCTTAACTGAGCTTATTGATACTCAAAATTCACCCCCAAAAATCGTACTCAAAGCTTAGTTGGAAGGAAGCAGTTGAGGATGGGGCTCCCCAGACCTTACTAGCTTATCTTTTGATTTTTTACTAGCTAGAGCTTTGTAAGATAAGCTCTAAAAGCAATATAGTAGCCTTGTTTGTGCAAAGGCTTTTGTAAGTCCTCATTTTACTTTTATAGCTTAATTTTGCAAATTAGTTTATTTTTGCTTATTGTCTGTTTAGTGCTGTTTAGATTAGCTTATTATTGCTTAATATAGTTGTTTAATGCTTAATATAGTCATTTGTTAGTTTAAATCTTGGTTTATAAGTTTTTGATAGAAAAACAGTTGAAAAAACCAAAAATATTAGCATAACTTGTTAGCCTACTGTTCCTGCTTATTTGGTTGTGAAAATTTGTTCACTAGGTCTGTTATAAGCTTGTCATTATCTGGTATTGTAGATCTAAGCCTTAACTTTCAATTTTATAGGCTAAATATGAGTTTGAGTATTTTAAAGGGGTGTTTGGCTTAAGATAGCACTAACTTGAGTTAGTGCTGTCAAGAGTAATTTGGTCCTTTAAATTGATTTTAAATTTCAAATTTAAGTGGATAAAGCAAGGATTTAAGGAATTTGTTAGGTTATTTCAAGTGTTTAAAGGATTGTGTGTTGGATGTATAAATCTGAGAGTATAAGCTCAGGCTCATTGCATTTTAAGCTTTGATTTGTTTTCAAGCTGTCATAGTTATTGTTTTACTCTTGATTCAGTACTAAAAATGTTAAAATTAAGTCTTATAGGTTTGCATTTGTGTTTTGTGAATTAGTCATCTTTGTGTCATTTGCATCAGCATACAAAAACAGCCAAAAGGCCCTTTTAAATCATTATTTAATAAGGTTTAAGTTAGAGTTAGGTCTAAAAACTTAGAGCACAAGTAGTTCATAGGTCAATCTAGATAGGTTAGGGCTTAATTTGTTCTTAAAAGTTTGACTGCTAACCAATTTTAGGTCTGCAAATTAGTTATTTGTTCTTTGATAAAAATTGGAAAAAACCAAAAAATAGTATTCTGCCTGAACTAGTATTTTCAATAGGATTTTTCATAGCTTATTTGAATTTCAAAATGCTTTTTGATTGAAGTTTAAGTAGTTTGTAGGATAAGCTTTTTAGTGGTATAAGCCACTAAGCCATAAGGATCCATTAACTTGCTTAAAAATAAGCTCAAAAGTGCCCTATGGGACTGTTTGGTAAACTGTTTTGAACAAAAAGTGCTTAAATGCTTATTTCAGTTTATGACTTATTGTTTTGATGAAATATTGTTCATTTGAGCTTATTAGGTTTGCTTTTAAGTAATTTTAGCTTATTTGATTGTGGTTAAGCTTATTCGAGCTTAAAGCTGCTTTAGTTTAGTGAAAAAGACCCAAAATTATTTTAAGTGCAAACTGATATTTTTAAGCTTAATTTCCAGCATAAATATTCAGATTTTTAAAAAGTTGTTTTAGTAAAAAGTGTTTGAAATAAAGTACACTAAATTACTAAGGTGGTGTTTGGTTCGTGAATTTGAAGTTCCGGAATTTTAAATTCTAGGAAATTTAAATTCTTGAGAATTTAAAATTTCGGAATTTGAAATACCTTCGCATATTTGGTTGACAGAAATTCATAATATTTTGAAATTTGTCATTATGTTTACTATTACAACTTTTTTAGGGAGTGATGGATAGAGGTGTCAAAAAACCCGACCCTGATTAAGCCTATTCGGGTCGGGTTACTAAGGTAAAAAAATTTATTCGGGTCGACCCGAGTAATCCGAATACTAAATAGGGTTGCATATCGGGTTGAAATTTTTTGATAAACTCGGGTTCGGATCGACTCGATTGACCAGAATAAATGTTTTTTTATTTTTTTAATATAAATTTTATAAATATTATATTTAAACGAGTAAAAAACGCATTTTTATTACATCAACTCATATTTGGGTTGACCTGAACTCGAACGGACCCGACTAGAGTTGACCCGACCCGACCTGAATTAACACGAACCGAGTAACTCGAATTCAAATAGGGTCAGGTTCGAGTATGAAATTTATATCCCTGACTCGACTTTGACCCGACCCGAATTGACCCGAACCCGAACAACCCCACACTTGACTAACACCCTTAATGACAGATTTCCTTTGATTTAAAAAATAACATCAAAAAATACAACAAAAACAACAAGAAAAAAGTTTATAAATAAAATTTTCCAAGTAAATTAAAATTCCTCATTTTTGAGGCATTCTAATTCTCCCCATTTTGGCAATTCGTGAAAATTTAAATTCCTTTATTTGGATACCAAACATAATATTTTAAGAAATTAAAATACAAATGCTATAAAATGCCTCAATATACCCCAACCAAACGCACACTAGGAGTAATTTAAATTACTGAATCAAGGATGAAAATTTTGTTTTGTCTGAACTTATGTGACAGGTACTGTTATAGTGTGGACTTAATATGTTAAGGCTGGATGGAGTAGAGAGCCCTCACTCACCTTACACCTCAGCGCCACGTCAGCTTTATCTCTCTAAATTTACCACTCACCTTTCAACCGTAATAACAACTCACCTTTCAACTAAACTCACATTTCATTAAAATACCTACTTTATATAAAATATACCCCACTAAATACCCACACACACTCATAAACAAAATAAAAAAATAGGCCCACTTTGTTTCCACTCACTGAGGTGAGTGGTTCACCTCTATACATGCAAGTCGCGCGTGACTATGACACTCGGCATAATACTCACCATGGTGAATTGTACTTCTTATAATGAGTATTACACTACTCCATCCAGCCTAAGGTTTTTTATTACAGATAAGACACAAAGTTAATACTATCATGTTAAGTTAGCTTAACTTCATAATTAACTAACGATTAATTAAAAAATGACAGACTGAAGTTGAACCATGTCCAAGATGAAATTTGACCATCTGTAACATTTCACATTTTTAGGTCATTTACGACTTTATTTATTCCATTATTTATTTTTAGAGTTTTACACGTTCGTTTTTAATTATTATCGTATAGTTAAATCGCGTAAACTAAAAATCATCATTCAACATAAACGAACACCAAACAAATAAAAATTTACATCAAGCAAGTGTTATATGATTATTAAGAGTATAATTTATAACTTTTCATAATTTATTTTTATTGGTTACGTAAAACGCTTACGAGTCACAATAAATTACATTCGGGCATACCCGGAAGCACCTATACCTATATATACTCAAACCAATACCCATAATTATACCCAATACATAAAAATTAACTCACTTTATCACTTATTAACCACTTAGGCCGGATCTATACACATACACTTGATAATTAAATCAAAACTCACTTGTATACTTTCTTAAACCCCACAACTAGTACTTTCATCACAAGTTTCCATAAATTGGCACATCACATGTACCCTAAACACCAATTTTAGCCATTTACATGCCTAGGGAGGAGGACAAGCCTTCTTACACTTGTACTTGAAACCACTACATCCCATGGTTTGGTTTTAGATGGTTTAAGGTTTCCCACTTGCTATATAAGGAAGGTCATACATACTAGCATTCATTTACATACTCCAAGCAATTCACCAAGGCACAAAACTCTCTCCATTTCCATCTATAACCCATGACTCACCCTTATTTATCTAGGGTTTCATATCATTTTTATATTCAAGCATACAAGTATTCATTTTAAGTATATCTAAAATCATTCAAGTGCATTGGAAGCTTGGGTTTGTGGTTTAACAAGAAGTATACAAGAAATATAATTAGGGTTTCCTCATTAGGGTTTGATCTTGGGTTTATATTATTGGGTTTAAGCTTAAGTATAAGCATGTGTTCATCATCCTACTACTCATCTCTAAGGTCCATTTAAGTTTTAACATTTTTATTATTCATTTACATGTTTACATACTTGATATATATGTTAATCACCACCTAGGTTTAATTTGATGATTTATGAGATATTGCAAGACATGTATAGGTTTGAATTTTATAAGTATAATGATGAAATAATACATGAAATAGAAGTACACACTTAATATAAGTACTAGTTGATTTATGAGTTTAGTTTGTGAATTATTTTGTATTGAAAGATAATTACAAGTTTATGTATAAAAAGACCATGAGGACATAGATTTTATTTGGACAAGTGTTATGGACTTTTAAAGGACTTAATGGATGTAAGATATATGGTAGAAAATTTGGTAAAAGATTTGTACAAAAGCTCTTAACAAAAGGAATGGTAAAACTTGTTTTATAAAAAGAAAACATACAAACTGTTTTGGTACCTTTCTGTTTGAATTCGTGTCTAAACATGTATATTTTATCTTTTAATTGATTAGTACTTTTCACAAGGATCGTACGCATATAAGGAACTTGAAAAACAGTGCTATAACGAAAAAGATATGACATTTTTAAGTTTACAATAATTAAATGTATAAAAGTATTTTATAAAAGTTATTTTATAAAAATATTCACTGTTTCAAATCTGATATATTATGGGAGATATTTCATAAAGATAGTACTTTTCATGACGAATCCAAACATGTAAGAAACTCAAAAAACGGATTTAAAATGAAGGTGATACGTTATTTACAAGTTTAAGTTAAAAAGTATTTTTATAAAAGTAAATTTATAAAAATAGGTTACTGTTCATGACGATATACTGTTGGGAAATAATTTTCTTGAATATAGATCTTAATTACGAAGACGTGGACATAGGAATCACTAAAAACCGAATTAAAACGAACGAGATACAATTAAAATACGATTTCAATAATTAAAGTTATAAAAAGTATTTTTATAAACTTTCACTTATTGTTACTGTTCATAACAGTACCAAATCATATTACAAACATAAAATTTGATTAGACTTTTCAAATACGAATCCATACATATAAAGAACTAGCGAAACGGATTAAATATGAGTAAGTTATGACTTTTGGAAGGTTACGACAATTAATTATATAAAAGTAGTTTTATATAATTTTATAAAAACAATTAAAACTACTGTTCATCAGGGGCATAAATATTATAAATATAATATTTTGATAGATTTTCTCAATACGAAACCGTGGACATAAGAAACACTTGAAACAGAGTTAAAACGATAAAGATACGAGGTTTATAAAACCGTATGCACTATCTTCACTTTTGTTCACTATTTTATAAAAACAATTAAACCAATTATATAATATAATTATATAATCAATAATAATATTAAAACATGTATTATTAACAAACAATCAATTGTGAGACGAAAACCACACTTTATCTTACGGATACAAATACAAACACCTTTATTCAATAAAGTACGGTTTAAACATTGTTTTGACATTTTAAACTAAACAAAAACTATTAGGTGGTGGTGTAACTATATAACTTGTGATGTAGTATTATTAAGTACATTGTACTCATACGACCTATATTTAATTAGGTTGCATTCGGTCTTATCCGTGACGTTTCCATTCACTTGATTCATATACATCAGTTTATTCACTAAGGTGAGTTCATAGCCCCATGTTTTACTATATCAATGATTTACAACTTTTGGGGTGAGAAACATGCATTGTTTTACAAATTGGACGCAAGTGTACATTTTATCATGATTACGTGTTTGCCTAAGTAGCGATAACCCACTGTGCCCATTATCATGAACTGTCAATTACTTTGTGTGAGCGCGAATGTTATAAATAGATCTATTTGGGATTGACATCCCCATCCGGGTGAGTAGCTCTCACTGGTGTCACGGAGTGAACCAACGGATGTATACCATGTCGGATTTGGGATGTTTAGGGTTGAACATCATCACGGGCAATGTGGCAATATTTATATTGCATTCATACATGTCGAGCTTCAGTGTCATGAACTTAGGGAAACGTAAATACATTTTGTGATGGGTGTACAGGTTGCATAATCACGGGGAAATCTTGCGGTCCTACATTATATTTACATAAACCTATGAATTCACCAACTTTATGTTGACGTTTTAAAGCATGTTTTCTCAGGTCTATGAGGTACAAGAGCAAAGAGATACATTGGTGGTCAATCATTTTAGAGTCATTGCATAAAGATTTAGAGGCATTACATTTTGGGGATATTTGTTATGATCTAAAAACATTGCATTTTCAAGGGTGAACAAGTTAAGTCGTTGAACTTTTGTAACAACATTTATTAAATCCAATGTATTATTTGCAAACGACTCTTTTTGAGGTCGTTCTCATATCTTGTGCTCTTGATCTATGAAGTAACGCTCCCGGACAGATTATTCCACTGCGACCCTATTTGGGGGTGTTACAAAAGCAACGTATGAAAACAAATAAAAACGGAGGAAAATGGAGACGGACGTATGTAAACGAACAAATCGTACAAAAACGTACAAAAACGTTTCATAACGGACGAAAACGTTCAAAACCTTCAAAAAATCTTGAAAACGTAGGAAAACGAACGAAATCTGTCGAAAACACACGAAAACGGTCTAAAACGGATTAAATCGGTCGAAAAGGTTCAAAAACGGTTGAAACGATAAAAAAACGGACGAAAATGTTTGAAAACTTTCAAAATCGATCGAAAACGGCCAAAATCGGTCGAAAACGATCAAAATCGTTCAAAATCAGTCGAAATCGGTTGAAAACGATCGAAATCTGTCTAAATCGTTCAAAATTGGTGGAAATCAGTCGAAAACGGTCAAAAACGGTCGAAATCGGCCAAAAACGGTTGAAATCGGTTGGAAACGCACGAAAAATGTCAAAAACGTAAAAAGACGGACGAAAACATAAAAAGACCGACGAAAACGTAAGATAATGTATTAAAACTGATAAAAACGTACGAAGAAGCAAAAATGTAAAAAATTGGGTGGTGGTGGTGAGAGGTGGTGTTGAAGAAGTGAAAAGAAGTGAAAGATTATGTTTGAAATATTGAAGAAGTAAGAAGTGCTTTTTAGCACTTAGAGCATCCACTATGGTGGTTTATAAAAAGGTTTATAATATTATGAAGAGGTTTATACTTTTGTTCACCATAGTGGAAACTTAGTTCATGCTTACATGACATGAAAAGGTCTAAGATGTTGAACCTCTTCAAAATTTAATGCATTTGCAATGTGTATGATGTTTATAAAGCTTTAAGAAATTTAAGCATAGTGAAAATAGGTTTATACAACCAAAAGGTTTATGAATTGATGACATAATAAATTATAAACATTTACAAAAGTTTTACCATAGTGTATGCCCTTATGTCTGCAAAAAAACAAACACACTTTTTTGGTAACCTCTTCCCTCTTGCAGACAAAAGAGGCAAGAAGTGTTTTTTTTAAAACAAATGAAACCTTAGTGTTCAAATAAAAAATAAGTGTCTCAAATACCTCTTATAATATATAGTCATTTGTGGATGATATTGTTAACATTATAAGCTTCAATGTACGTGATTATCTAACTAATAATTTTTGGCCGTTTCTAATTAAACTTTTTCATAGTCATTCTTAAACGTTTAAGCCAAACATAAAAGCGAATGGCATGACAAGGAGAGAGTTTTACCCCGTTTGAGTTTGAGTGACGATGTATTTAAATTGATGAGTTAATCAGTCAAAATGTCAGAAACCATGATAAAAAAATAAACACAAACGGTCTGGGAATATCCTTGTCTAATTTTATTTTGAACGACATCATTTAATTAAACTATAGTGAAATTTTGAAATCAGATACTCGTATATTCTGATTTGGTTCTAGGACCTTTTAAAGTGCGTTTAGTTGGGGGAAAACATCTTGTTTCCACACAATGTTTTGTGGAAAATAAGGAAAACAGAGATCGCGTTCAAATCATTGTTTTCTAACAAAATTCTCTACAAAACACAAAACATGCATTTCTCAACTTAACAAGGAAAACTACAAAACAATTTGTTTTCGTTGTATCACATTAACGCGTTTTCTATGTTTTGTGGAAAATAAATCTCCTCCTTTTTTTACAAATCTAAAAACACAAAACTAAGAATTTTTTCTCCAGCTAAACGCAATGTTAGCTTCGCATTTGCTTTCTCATTTTTTTTCAATCCAAAAACCAGATTGTCTCACTGTGTGTTTGACAAAAGTAGCTGTAAGCAGTAGTTGTGATCAGTAATGTTTTTTTTAAATAAAAATGTTTGTTAACATGTAAAACAACTCGTAAAGACTCGACGCTCCTAAATGCATGCTACTTCATGGAGCTTTGTAAACTGAGCATTAAAGATCACAACGCTCACCGTTTATCGCTCATCGCTCTTAGATGCTCCTAAATTCGCGGCGCCAAACACACCCTCGGTTTTTTTGGGAGAATTACATATATATCCCTAATTTGCAGAGAAATTACATATATATCCAAACTAACATATTTTTTACAAATATATCCCTCATTTGTTTCAAAATTACGTATATATCCTTTTTTTTAATTCTCAAAAATTTCTAAAAAAATTCACAATATCGTGTATGTTGTTGCATAAAAAAGTTATGAAAGAAATTTTTCTAAAAGTGAATAGTTTTGTCGAAAAATCTTATGAAAAAAACGTTTGTGCATTAAATCTTTTTTTGTGCATCAAAAACAAAAAATGGTTTTTGTACCCAACTTCTTTTGACTTTTTACATCAAAATTTTATTGCACATCATACTATAACAAGTTAAAAATTTTAGGCATTAATAAATTTTTGTACATCATAATTTCGTTTTGTGTGCATTAAAAAAATATAAAAACTCAAAATTAGAAAAACTTCCTTTACAAAAATTTTATTAATTCACAAAAAAATTATCAAATATCAGCGCATTTTCCGGGATTTCTTATCAATGACAGAAGCTTGTTGCGGAGTTCCACATATTACCACACAAACCATAGTATACACCTTCAGAACGCCTTTGGTGGATTGATACGAAAAGAAACCATCCATACTGTGCCATTCTCGTAAGAATTCTCATTTGAATAGTCGATATTCCACCAGAAGATATCTTACCCATATTCTGTCTCACTACAAACGCTATTGAAAAAAAATTATCGGTTTGTCGATTCCACAACGGCTTACCAATGGGACAAACAATACGAATCAACTCCATTCACGACGAGAGATAGAGAAAACCGGTTGGTCTGAGCGCAGTAGATTTGGACTTTCCAACGCTTGATATTCACTGATTGGCACGGATTTAACCCACCTCTGTCGGCAAACTAACATCCTGAAACGATTCCCATAATCTCCTTCCGAATTGAGCACTGAAAAAGGACCCCTAATCACTTTCTAACGTTCAAAACGTAAAAGATCTTCGCAAGGCACGAGAGTAGTTCATCTGAGAAATCTCAGCCAAAGAGTTACGTGTGCATCTCTTCAATTCCCTTCTCGCTTTTCTTCGAAATGAGTTATTCTTAAATTGACGCATTCAATTTCAAAATAACAGTAGCATTCTTATCTACACTCAAGAGCGCGAACATTACGTATCAGTTGGAACAGCTCTTTGATGACACCGCCTTCTTACCAATTGTCGACCCAGAAACGCGTGTTCTTCCCATTCCCAGCTTCAATCTGATGTAAATCTGAACATCAATCCCCGAACTTTTTGTACACCCTTACTTCGTTGAACTTTGATGTCCTGCAGGTATCGAACTCCACCAGGAAACATCCTTGTTTAAAATTCCCGTCTCATCCAATAAATAGCCTTATTCACTTTAGTCATAAGGGAACATTTTGGAATAGAACGCCCAACCCACTTATAAGATTGAGACTCTATTATGGGCAAACAAACTTGAACCCCTAAACCCCCTTTTCCTTCGGTATTTAGGACCTTGTTCCACTTTAACCAAGAAGCTTTGGTTACTCTTTCGGATCCTGCCAATTAAAGATATCCGACTACGAAAGATTCAAGAGATTTAAGAATACTAGAGGGAACCATTAAAATGGACATTTGGAGCATTGGCAATATCATCCTAACACGGACTTAAGATGAGTGAGTATGCATACTGATTGAAAGTGAGTTTATCTTCCATCTGAAAGACGGATACACCTTGTCTTCCATTCTTTCAAAGCTTGTTCTTCTTATAAACAATGTTGAAAATTTTAGGCATTAATAAATTGTTGTGCATCAAAATTTCGTTTTGTGTGCATTAAAAAATATAAAAACTCAAAATTAGAAAAACTTCCTTTACAAAAATTTATTGATTCTCAAAATTTTATACTTGTTTTATACTATAATGCGCATTAATAATTTCGATAAAAAATAAAGAAGTTTGGTACGAAAACGATTTTTTAATGCACTAAAAAGTGATTTAATGCACAAAAAGGTGATTTAATGCCCAAACATTTTTTTAACAATTTGTTTCGGCAAAACTATCTATTTTTAGCAAAACTTCCTTCACAACTTTTTTATGCACTAACATACACGATCTTATAGAATTTTTTACGAATTTTTTAAAAAGAAGGATATATATATGTAATTTTGAAGCAAAAGATGGACATATATGTAATTTTCAAGTTTGTTGGGATATATATGTAATTTCTTTGCAAAATAGGGATATATACAGTTAATTTAGCGGGTGTTTTTTTTTCTTGTTTGGAAGAGGTTCTTGTTTAGATAAATAATGCTGTTTGGAGAAAGAATGGCTTCAATATATCCATGTTTCCTTTTATCCTGAATAACCATTTTGAAAAACCAAAATGTTGAATTTACCCTTATCTTTAAAAACCAATCCGCACCTTTATACTCGAAAACAAAAGTCATAACTCAAAAACTCAAAATATGTTCAGTTGAATTCCAAAATGCCACTTTAACCAAATACTTAGATCTAAAGTCAAACATCGAACAAAAAAGAAATATTAATAAATTTCACTAACAGTATCATTCATATCAATTAACATGTTTTTTTAGACAATCTAAAATAAAGAATTTAAAGGAGAAAAAACCCTTAAACTTCATGTAGATTTATACACATACAATGATGAGGTGATGAAGTCAAAGTAAAGAATATTTGTCGGAGAGATCAGATATGCAGCGATGTCACAGAGTGGCGGAGATGGAGGAGTAACAAGACGAATCAGATTGTTGTTATGGAAGGTGTGTGTGGAGGAGAGAAGAACAAGAGGTTATTTAGGGAGAAGATGGAAAATAGAAGGAAAAGATAAGGGTATATTAAGCATCCTGGATGAGAACAAGTTTATATTTAGCCCTTTTTTATAATCATGATCTTCTTTTGTGGATCCGTTTTCTTCAATCTTCTATCACCATGGCGATTTCAAAATACTCTCTTCATTTGATCGATCTTCTTTAGCCTGTTTGATTATCATTCATCAAATAACGCTCGATTTAAGTAATCTAATCTTGATTAATGCTCTCTTAATTCATAGATCAGATTCGACGTTTTTAATTTCTAAACTAATTTATTTTAAGCCCACTTTACTTGATTTTGGCATTTTTAGAGGAAGTGAACTCGATGTACCTGCTTTTGTAGGAGTTACATTAGATATAGAAGCTTCTGGAAAAAAATTGTTCAAGAGATAGCTCAACTTGTGGAACAAATGTTTCATAAAGATCCTTTAGTTTACCATAACTAATTGGAACAAAATTGATTTTTTTCTCAATGGCAATCGGATCTTTTAATTTTTCTTTCATTTTTAATTGACTCTTGGTTGCATCCTCAAATATCTCCTCGGTGTCACAAACATTAGCACGCACATTAGAACTTTAAAGATATGAAGCATTATACAACTTGGGATTCTCAAATATTGCCTTCTTGAGAGTATAAGGATTTTTGTAACCCAAACCATGTTTCAATTGTGAATCGAAGTTGTTTTTGGTCCAAGCATGAACATAGCTTGTACGGAATAACTTATTTTGACAACCACATCTTCATTCTTTTTTACTTTTTCTTCTAAATTCGAATAGCATCAAGATACTGATCTTTTTGTTTATTAAACTTATGTTTCAAAGAAGTACATTCATTTTTTAGTTGCAAAGACTGTTTTCTTTCATTTGAAACAATTGTTTGTAAATCATCTTTTTCTTTTTCTAAAGCCCTGATTTTATCACGATCTTGAATAAATTGAGTTTGAAATTGAATTTCTAGCTTTTTTGCTCGTTTATCAGCGTCGATGTATTCGCTATGAAAATTGGTTTTATTTCTAATTTTTTTTTCAAAATCCCAAACCTTTTCTTTATACTTCTAAGCTCTTTGGTTAACTCAACATTTCGTTGATTAACCTTATTAGCAAGTAACAATTGTTTTTCAGTCTCTTTATAAGCATTTTTAGCTAATAGTTCCATTGCATTATCTTGTCGATCATGAGCTTTTTTATCGTGTTTAACTTTTCATCAATAACCTCTTCATTTGGTCATCAAATATAATATCACTATTAATTTAGAATCCATATAAATTTAGGTTTAAAAATGTCAGTTGCTCTGATAGTTTGATCATGATCACTTTTGCGAATAATGGATTCATGAAGCTCGACGTGGATTTTGTAGGACACTGATGAATGGAAGAGTCATAGATGGGCCTCTCCTCGGGATCTTTGTCCTGCTTGTTGAATTCTGGCCTCATGCATATGTTTGCACTTAAATCTCAAGTCTTCAATTTCAGGGCAAGCCATCCGCTAAGAAGAAAATTATTTTGCACATTTGTAAGACATCAATCTCGCTTCATCCTTCTTAGCAAGCCACTCTTGTTCTAGAAAGTACTTGGAATCCCAAACTCTTGGCTTTGGACATTCTCTTGCATAGTGGCCTTTAGCATTGCAGTTGTAGCACTAAACATTAGAAGCATTTCCTGAAGATGCCGAAGTTCGTAGAAATATGTGTACATTTCCATTCCTAGTCTCCTTCTGAACCTTTCCACTTCAGCAGACTCCCCTTTGTAGTACAGATGACCTTCTTTGCATAATCTACCACCATTCCAACATTTCTGTTGAATATCACTCTATCAGCTTGCACCACTACTTGTTCCTTGTATTTGAAGAGGAGGGAAGACAGTTGTTTGTTGGTATAGAATAGTGTTGTGTGATTGAACGAGCAAGGAGCATCATTTATGTAGTGAGACTATCGTCTTGATCATCACAAACTGCATCTCTTTGATAATCATCATCATAATCAATCACAAAAGGAGGATGTGTGACATAATAAGCTGCTAGAGATCAAGAAGACGAGGAACTTGCAAAAGTGTTTACAACTAAAGCAAGGGGGTCATATGTCTTTGCAGCCCTTTTTGCTCTAGAAGCATTAACAATACCTTCATATTATTGAAGATGATCAAATAACCAATCATAGGTATCTGTTTTAAGATTTTTTTTCCCAAATGAACATTTGTAACATATTTGTACCACTTTGGCTGTAAAAAATTCAGAAACTTAGTATTGATTGTAACATTGAAGGGTTTGACTTTGTTTCTGTCCATATCATTGATAAGTTGTGAAAAGCGATTATACATATATGAAAGAGATTCTTTGTTTTAGTAGTGAATTTCTCGAACTAATTAACAAATGTGATTTCCTTTCAGTTTCACTCAACTTAGTACCCTGCATCAGTCTTTTGACTATATCCTACTTATCTCTGGCATTTTCGCATGCATCCAGAGAATTGTAAATATCATTTGGTATAGAGATAAGAATCAAATTCAGTGCTTCAAAATTTGCCTCGTACGGTTTAAAAATCTCACCCGTAAGGATCTATCCTCTGTTGCCGCCTTGCAACTGCTAGGTTATCAGTTGCTAGTATTGGTTTCATTGATATGGACTTTCATCGAAATGTTTAGAAAGAAACTTTAAGTATCCATCTCGTTCAAATGTTATCTCAAAAATCGGCTTGACCATGGTACACAACTTCCTCTTTCAAGCACAGGAGGACGAGTGTCAGACCCAGCATCTGTAAGAGACTGCTGATGTGTACTTATACTCGTCATTGTGTGAAACAATAAATGGATCTTTTTAGATGAAAAAGAGTTCTATTGTGAAATTAACAAACTAATAGTGTTTGAAGCTTTCCAACCGGTTCACGTTATTCAAGGCTTAATCAAATTTTGCAACTTATCGTGTGTTAGTAATAATCGAATTTGTCTTGATTGAAATTCCTACCGAAATTACACTTATCCGAAATTCAAATCCCATGATAATTGAAATCCAGTCGAAAATGCCCTTACGAAATATACAAACTGACACCGAAAATCAAATCCCAATTTAATCGAAATTCTACCAAAATTCCCAAATCAACCAAAATTCAATTTCCACCGTTTTGAATACCAAAATTCAAATTATACAAACCACAATAACCCAATTTCGATCCACAATGATTATATCACCGAAAATATCAATTTCGTCTGAAAAATGGTTTGACAACGCCCAAAAAATATGGGTCTCAAATTTGATGAGAAATGGTTTAGAATACTGAAAATGCCAATTTCGACAAAAAAGGTTATGTTACGAAAATGCCACAATTTCGACCAAAAGGTTATTTCTCCGAAGATCACCATTATCGATTATCTAAAACGGTTATGTGACTGAAAATCCAAGTTTACCCGATAACGGACAAGCCTTTTCTCAGGTCACACTCTTCTCGGACAAACAGTTATCGGGAAAAATTCGATTCTCGGATAAACACTGTTTTTGTCACTTCTTTTTCGGTCTTGTTACACTAATCTTGGACAGAAAACACTTCTCGGCTTAAACAAACAATTTCAATTAAAATTACACCCACTACTTTTTTCAAATCGAAATTACACAATCCTTAAATTGCATGGAAAGGTTATATGGACCAAAATGGTGTATATCTACGAAAATGATTATCTAATCGAGTTTTAACTCCATCAAGCGAAAATGATATGTATATGATGAAACCGTAACACAATATCAATCATGATTAAAGTCTAAGTATGTAAATGATTCCGAAAATCGTGTACGTATAAAAAGGTATCAACCGAAAATGATATATACGATAGAAATCATAATTTGAAAAATTTTTGTAGAATGTCTACGTTTTTCTTTACAAACATGTTGTAACTTGTAAATACACAATTTCTATGACAATCCACATTTTTAGGTCATTTTACGTCAATAAACTCAAAACTATTTACTTTGAACTTTACGTGTTTACTTTTAATTATAATCGTTAAGTTAAATCGCGTAAACTGAAAATTAATATTTAACGTAAACCGGCATTAAACAAACATAAGTTTACGTCAGATAAGTGTTATATAATTATTACGAATATAATTTATAACATTTCATATATTATTTTTATGTTTTACGTAAGACGCTTACGTTTGCATTATGAGCTTTTATGCATGCATGTAAACTATACCACCTTTCTACACTTAAACAAATACATACATTTATACATTACATTCAAAAATTAAATCTTTCCCTCCCATAAACCCATATAAAACCGTCCAACTCCCCCTGCTACTTACTAACCACATTTGATAACTTTTTCTAACCATTAAAACGGTGTTCATCTCTTCACTAATACCTACAAAAAATAATATCATCCCTAATTTTCTCTCTTTCATAACCGGCCAAGATCAACACCACACACAGGGGCGGAGCCATGTGTGTGATACCGGGGGGCGCCGCCCCCAACAAAGTTTTTGCGGACACACAAATCATGTAGAAAAAATAGTCAAATTTAAGAAAAAAGATGTAGTGCCCTCATAGAAGTTTTCCGAGTGCCCTCAACAATGACAATGTTTTTTAATGTTATTGTGATTTTTCTGATGGTCTGTTTTGTTGTAAAGAAGATCGGAGAAGAAGGGCTAGAATATAAAGGAAAATGGGATAATCCCATGTATGTAGGGTCAATACAAAGCGACAAAACATGTAGCTAATGATATTTTATTTTTAAATATATAAATAATCGTAAATACTACTAATGTTAAGTCATTCCTAGAAAAAGTACTTTTCAACATTTATAATTTAGTAACATCCATTGTTTTTCTTCTAACATAGACAGTGTAACTTTCAAATTTAGAACTTTATAGTAAATATCTTTGCCTGATACCGGCTACAACCGGTAAACGTTTGAAAAAGACCGACACGTTAGCGATTTTATAATTTTTTTTAATTTTTAAAGATGACATGGATTTTTCAAAGTGTTTCTTTTGCTTAGTTGGATAAATTGGCATAAATATATAAAGTAAAACCCAGATCCACACACACAAATCATAAACTCAAAAAACATCATATCCCAAGATCGATTCACAACCATCTATTCACAACCATCATATCCCAAAACCACAGAAAAATAACCCAGATTCGTTACTCAGATCTCAAAATCAGATCCCAAAATTAGATCCCAATGTTCATATCCCAAAATCATCTCCCACACAACAAATTCAAGAATGAGATCCAAAAACACATCCACCCACACAACTTATATCAAAATCAAAACCAAGAACATCACACCCTTCATCACGTTTAGAAAGTTTTGATCGATATATGTCTTTCTATATCCATTGAACTTGACGGCACTACACCTTTATACTCTGATAATGATTTGGTGGAGCCAGGTGATTGGTTTGATAGTGATTTAGCTTAATGCCAGAGTTTGTAGGTACGTGTTATTGCTTTGACCATGCTCTTTCAGTGACGGGTTTAATTGATTTGATGCATTTTAATGTTCGTGTTTAGGCCAGACATAGTTACTGCATTCTCACTGAATGAGTTTATGATGTTGTATGTTGTGTTAGATGGTTAAGTAACATTTTACACCGAAAGCATCATAAATGGGGTAAATTATACTTCTTTCCTGTTGTTGTTGGTTTTCAAGTTGGTACTTGTTTTCAACAGCTGGTCATTGTGTATACATATAACTTAGGGGTCAAAAATGGTGGTGCATGAAAGAGAGGTGCGGGGGAGGAGGAGGGGTGGTGGTAGCGAGGGTTGTGATAAAGAAAAAAATAAAATAATAATAAATTATTTATTTAAAAAGCAAAAAATCACATACTCATTATCCAGGTGTAAATTAGAAAAGAAAAAAAATATGATGTGTAATATTTTTAATGACTTGGATATTAATCCAGTCATATTAGTATAATTATCCCAAAACAACAAGTTACGATGACTATATTGGTAATAAAACAAGTGTGTTTACTAGATTTGTAAATTTTGAAAAGTACGTTTCTATTTAATGGACTTAACCCAAATATAATATACTAAATTTAAACACTCTGTACTTCTATTGTAGTAGTTTATTCTTCTTATCTACATGGAATCATAATTCTTTCTAAATAGATATGAATAATGAGAGTGTATACTAACTAATGTATACATAAATTTAGAATTGATCATATTTACATTTTAGTAATAGTGTCTCAATTGACGTTAGACTATCTAATGCGATGTGCTTTAATACAATTCTATAAGTTTACTTTTTCGTAAGTATTTTATTTATGACTATTTAGGTAATAATCCAAACCAATATCTATTTATTTAAAATTTTACCAATTAAATATATTTTTTAAAGACATCTCCACTTATTCTAAACATCTTTGCATAAAGTAAATAAAATTTTCAGTGACGTTACTCAACGCCCCGATTCGTTTTAAGACATCTTAAAACCTTGTATTGCTCGTTGCCCTGTAATCATCAATTTTGGCTCGCCATGACCACCAAGAATTGGGTTTCTAATTTTATCATGTAAGTTATAAGGAGTCATAAGGGTTTATAGATAATCAAACAAACTTGGGGTTTGATTTAAGCATTGCAAATCCATTTCACTAAGGTTTTATATATTTTCATATACTTTCATTATACATATTTCTTTGTTATGAACATTTTTATTTCCATGCATAAAATATCTGTTAGGATCATTAAAAGTGTCGATTATGTGATTTTGTATTATTTAAGTAATTAGTGTTTCTTTTGATAAATGTCAAAGTAGTTTGTAATAAGGTATCTTTGCTAAAGAATGAAAATAGCATATTACAGAAGGTCTAGGGACTCGATTATGTGACAAGTTAGGGAAAAATAAGCATGGGAAGCCTCCCTTCCATTAACTATAAATACCCCCTATTCTTTATTAGAGGGGGTGATGCACTATGTAACAAACTTTTTCCATTTTCCCTCTTTTATTTCTTTTGAATTTCATACTACTTATCTCTCTTATATTCTATATGAAATACATGTTCGATATGATTGATTCAAGATTAATGTGACCTATCAAGTGGTATCAATCGCCAATAGAGAAGTAGAGTGTTCAATTTGTGAGATTTTATTCACGTCCGAGAAGCGTACAAAGATGTTCGGAGAATTCAGTTGAAGATTTAGAGCTTTCGAGATCGATTTTGACAGTAAATTTGAGTATTTGGGATTATCGAGTGTAGTTTTATCTCGTTAGCAGTTCTCGGAAGTGGTATTCGTGTTCTCGAAAGAGTTTCCTCATTCTCGGGACGTGTTATTCTTTGTTTTTAGTAGATTTCGTAGAAACCTTTTTGTAATTTGATAAGAAATATCGTGTACTGTTATACGACCTTTTGGTTTTATCGAAAATCGTATATTAGGTGCTTAGTCTCAAACTCGGTTTTATCGAGTTTTATGAGTTTCACATTTTCGGTTTTATCGAATTTGTTAAATAAGGTTTTGCTACGATTAATCTCGGAAATAAGTTTTCAAAGTCATAACATACATCCATTTCACGGTTTTATCGTGATTTGAATTTTAAGGACTTTTGGATTATCTAATCATCATAAATTTCGGTTTCATCGAATTTGTGGTTATTAATAATTCATAATTGTTGAAATTTTCAAAATTGAATCCTTAGAGTTTGTAGTTAAATCGAGTTTTAGGTGTTTACGAAGTTTGAATTTCCAAGTTTAATAACGTTTATAGATTTACCGAGTTGGTGTTACTGTTCGAGAAATATATCGATCTTCATATTCGTAAACAGTGTTGTCCGAGTTTGACTACTGTTACCGAATTTGATACTGTTCTCACAAATATCACTCATTTTCGTCTACAAAGATCCAATCTTTGAATCATAAGACATGTCGACATCCAAAACATACCAACAATCCCTTGCTAATGTCGGTTATGAGAATAGGCCTCCTATGCTTGAAAGGGGTAGTTATATACCATGGGCAAGTAGATCCAGACGATATCTAAACCGAAAGAGAGACAACCGGAAGTGGCTTCTCAAAGCACTTGATGAAGGACCTTATGAGTTTAAGAATTTCGTTCCTGAAAATCGACAATACCACGATTGCAAACTGCAGAGGATCTTGAAGGTGATGACCTATTGCTCCATGATGCTGAAATGGAGGTCATGAATATGATTCTACTTTCTATTCCTAATGAGATTTACAATTCTGTGGATGCTTGCACTTCGGCCAAGGATATGTGGAAACGAGTTGAACGATTGATGAGGGGAACTATAAAAAACAAAGTTGACAGAGAAACACGTTTCACGAACGAATTTGATCAATTTGTTGCTGAACCAAGAGAAGTACTTGTTTCTGTTTATAACCATTTTGCTCAATTAATGAATGATTTGGAAAGAAACAACATGAATTTTTGGGGGTGAATTTCCAACGTGAAAATTAAACAAAGTTTTCTGAATAGTTTGCAACCGGAATGGTTGAAATATGTGACTCAAGTTCGTCTTGCTAAACAATTGACTGTGGATTCGTTCGATGATCTTTTTGACTATCTTCAGCAATTTGAGAAACTGGTTAATGCTTCAAGAGCAAAGAAGTTAGAAAAGTCTCATGACCCTTTGGCTCTAGTAGCAAACACGGGTTCATCCTCCAGACAAACATCATCTTATTATGTGACACATCCTACGTCTGTGGTTAATTATGATATGTGTACAGCGGATGATGACCACAACAATTCTGAGATTCCTCTAGTCTTTGCAATGTTGTTTATTGCAAAAGGAACATTACTTAAATTTTCTTTAATCGACAAATCATCGTCTTCAGCTCATTCCAACACCAGAAATCAAGCAATCATTCAAGGAGACAGGGTGAATATATTCAAAGAAGGATTCTGCAATACTAGAAGGAAATGGCAGACGCGCCTTATGTTCAAGAGCAGTTGTTGACGGGAATGAATGTTCCAAAGAGCTGGAAATGTTCAAAGGGATCTTTCGAATTCCATTTCTAGGCAATACTTCAATGTTCAATGCTACAACTACAGTGAAACAAAGGGACATTATGCTAGAAATTGTCCAAGCCAGAGGGGTTCGTGACTCGAAAGTATTTCATGGAACAAATATTGCTAGCAAAACAGGATGAAGCTGGCGTAATTCTTACTGATGAGTAGAATGATTTTCTCTTTGCTGACGCATCAAGGATGGAAGAAATTGAAGAAATCAGTGCATACATATAATCGCTATGGCCAGAATTTAACCAAATGATCCTATTCTGAGGATGGGTCCAATTTCTGTGAGTTTGCATTTATAAGTGAGTAAATCTTATCCATCGATGAGATTACATGATCCAATGTATCCAACTCATACTAAAATTATTTAAACAATACATTGGTGATGATCCAAAATTAATGCAATATTAAAATTTGATTCATTCAGGGAAATGTTAATAGTGGCTGTGTTTGAAAAAGATAACATATTCCTGATCTATATTCAGTTGGAAATACTTGCTAGAAATGCCATATCAGGCGCTGAAAAAACAACGAATATTTGTCAGCAAGTTCAAACACAAAACACGCATTTGACTTTAGTCAGCTTTGAATGTATAAGGAACGGGTTCGGATTTGGGCAAACATAAACAAGGATAAAATTATCTCACGATTTCTTGAAGCTGATGAACGGGCAAAAACGTTTTAATAAAACAAGCTCAGTCTCTCAATGGTTCGTGGTCGAGATACATTCGAGATCTCGAACAAAAACAAAGAGATAAATTCGATTTAGATGTCAAAATTACAAACAGAGAAAAATGAGAATTACAAAGGACACTTTCGATTTTAAAAGGAAATGAGTGAAAAGAGGATAGTATCATGATACTATTCTAGGATTTGGAGGCCCCAAACTAAAGAATGTTGATCTTGATTTTGAATTGTAATTCTTACAAGGAATGGTTTATGGTGGACCAAAACCATTGTCCTGTGTATGACAACAATTAAAATATGTGGTATGGGGTATTCTAAATCCTTATACACTAAGCAAGCCTTTCAAAGTGTCCAAAGTTTCTGTTGCATCTAGTTTCAGGTAATTTAGAAATTCCTTTTGAATGTTAGAGATTTGATGGAACTTTGGGACGCTTTCAAGAGTCAACAAAAAATGCAACAAGTGAATGTTCCACGTTGCAAATAAACAAAATTGCTGGACAATTAACTACAAAAAATTTAATGTGCTTTATAAAGATTTTGTTCCTCAAAAAGAGTTTTCTGTCGAGCAAAAATATTTTTCATCTTCTTTTATTCCCTCGGTTAAGATTCTGGTATCAAAAAATATGCCAAGTGAGTCACCTTTGATCAAAGAATTAGACAAGATAAAAGTTGGTTTTGAAAAGCTGTCTTTGCTAAAAGAGCAAGCATTTTTTACACATCACCGGCAGAGATACAAATCAATGATTTTTGTCAAGACCAAGTTAAACCAATTCTTAACGAGTTGAAAGTTATATCTTTGATCCTTTCGAAAATCTATTTTCAAGGATATAAAAGAAATGAAAGATGTTTTTGTTATCAACAGAAATGAGCTTGAAGAATAGAGAAGCAAAAATGATTTGTTGAAGATAAACTTTTGGGATAGCATCTCTCAAACTTGATGTTGAGCTGGTGTGTGTTGGTAAATCATTGCATGTGTAGTTAAGATCTTAAGTGATGAAACTTGATCAAGTCAAAAAGAAATCTGCTGAGATTCGTAGAGGGTTGCAGTCTAGAATAAAAATTCTGAAAAAGATGTTTAAAGATGTCAAAAGCAAAGTGTTGATTTGAATTAAAAGTTACAACATGAAAAAGAAAACTAATGGGATTAACTTTATGAGAAAATAAAAACACCCAATCCTCTTGATTACTCTTGGGATTTCAAAGTTGGGAGAAACTTGAGAATGAGAACGTGTCTTTGGATTTTAAAGTGCAATCTTTGGATAAATGAACGCGACATGTCAAAATTGAATATCAAAGCTTTTCGATTCAATCAAAAGACACGAATTCTCAAACTCAAGGAAAATGGTATAGATTGATTGTTTATGTTTCTGAGAACACATATGCATATTGGTGCTTTCGTGCTCGAGAATCAGGATTTTTTTATTGTTACGTATCTGAGTTAAAGAACAAGATTGGAAAAAGTTGAAACGGTAGTCTGTAATACTAAGTTTGACAAAACAATGGTATTCAACTCTTCTTGGTGTCACACCACTAAACAAAACGCTTATCAAAAGGAAAACGGATGTTTCCAAAACAGAAGAAAACCATGTTGTGTCAAAAACAAGTCACTTGTACAGACTTCATCTAACAAACCAAACGGGCAAATCAGACAAAAATGTCATTAAAACCAGGAATACAGAGTTGTCCAACAAACACAAGAATAACAAATAAACAAGGACTAAAAGTGGTTTATCTTCATACAGGAGTGTGTTGCAACATCTAGAGTTGGAAGACCAAAGAGAAAGATTCAAGTGTTACGAACAGTGTTTTATGTCAACTCTAAGAAGCAGCAAAGATTATTTTCAGTTTATGTTAGGAAAAATAAGAAAAAGATTATTAATCTGCGAGTGTTAGTCGAATAAGGAGAATGTAATAATCTGCTCGTTTCCTCTCCTCGCCCGTGTTGTGTTAATTGTTTGTTTTTTTTTTTTTTTTTTTGTGATGGTTTTTTTTTTTTTAATGTTTTGTTTTTTTTTTTTGTTTTATTGTTTTTTCTTTTTTTTTCGTTTGTTACTTTCTTTTTGTGTTTTGATTTTTTTTAATTTTTTTTTTTTTTTTTCCTTTAGTGTTTTGTTTTATTTTTGCTTTTCTTTTATTTTTGTTGTTATGTTTTGTATTTTTGTTTTTGTTTGGTTTGTTTGTTTATTTTTTATTTGTATCTTTGAGTTCACTTGTTGTTTGGCTTTTGTTTTTACTTATTTGTATTTATTTTATCGTGAGAGAAGAATTACATTCTCCTTATTCGAAATAACATTCGCAGATGTATTATCTTTTTGCTTATTTTTCCTAACATAAACTGAAACATTCTTTGCTGCTTTCTTAGAGTTGACTAAAACACTGTTCGTAACACTTGAATCTTTACTCATTGGTCTTCTAACTCTAGATGTAGCATTCACTCCTGTAGAAGAAAACCACTTTTAGACTTGTTTATTTGTGATTTCTTGTGTTGTGAACAACTCTGATATTTCCTGGTTTAATGACATTTTTGTTCTGAATTTGCCCTGTTTGTTTGTTAGATAAGTCTGTAAAGTGAACTGTTATGACACAACTAGGTTTTCTTCTGTTTTGGAAACTCCGTTTTCTTTGAAAAGCGTGTTTGTTAGTGGTGTGACTCAAGAAGCGATGAAAACCATTTGTTTTGCCAAACTTAGTATTTACAGACTTACCTTTTTCAACTTTTTCCAATCTTGTCTTTAACTCAGATATCGTAGACAAAAAATCCTGATTCTCAGCACGAATAATAGCACATAAGCATTATGTGTCTCAGAACATAAACAATCAATCCATCCATTTCCTTTTGAGAAAATTTGAGTCGTGTCTCTTGATTGAATCGAAAAGCTTTTGATATTCAATTTTGACATTGTCGCGTTCTTTTATCAAAGATTGCACTTTAAAATCCAAAGACACGTTCTCATTCTCAAGTTTCTCCAACTTTGAAATCCAAGAGTAATCAAGAGGATTTGTGTTTTTATTTCTCGAAGTTGAATCCCATTTATGTTTTTCTTTTTCATGTTGTAGCTTTAATTCAAAATCAACACTTTGGATTTTGAATCTTTTAACATCATTTCCAAGAATTTTTATTCTAGACTGCAAACCCTCTTGAATCTCAGCAGATTTCTTTTTGACTTGATCAAGTCTCACTTAAGAGCTTATTACACATTCATGATTTAACAACACACACAGCTCAACATCATGTTTGAGAGATGCTTCCAAAAGTTTATCTTTCAACAAATCATTTTGCTTCTCTAGTTCATCAAGCTCACTTTCTGTCGACTCAAAAACATCTTTCATTTCTTTTATATCCATTTGAAATAGATTTCGAAAGAATTCAAGATAAACCTTCAACTCGTTAAGAATTGGTTTAACTTGATCTTGACAAAAATCATTGATTTGTATCTCTGCCGGTGATGTGTAAAAAATGCTTGCTCTTTTACAGTTCTGTTGTATTAGCAAAGACAGCTTTTCAAAACAAACTTTTATCTTGTCTAATTCTTTGATCAAAGGTGACTCACTTGGCATATTTTTTGATACCGGAATCTTAACCGAGGGAATAGAAGAAGATGAAAAATATTTTTGCTCGACAGAAAGCTCTTTTTGAGGAACAAAATCTTTATAAAGCGCATTTAATTTTTTGTAGTTAATTGTCCAGCAATT
>BQNB010024805.1:35000-58614 GCA_026074375.1 Tanacetum coccineum
ATTACACGATATTTCTTATCGAAATTACACAAATTTTTCTACTAAATCTACTAAAACAAGAATAACACTTCCGAGAATGATAAACTTCTTCCGAGAACACGAATACCACTTCCGAGAACTGCTAACGAGATAAAACTACACTCGATAATCCCAAATACTCAAATTTACTGTCAAAATCGATCTCGAAAGCTCTAAATCTTCAACCGAATTCTCCGAACATCTTTGTACGCTTCTCGGACGTGAATAAAATCTCACAAATTGAACACTCTACTTCTCTCTATTGGCGATTGATACCACTTGATAGGTCACATTAATCTTGAATCAATCATATTAAACATCTATGCATAGAGAGAATAGTAGAGAGAGACAAGTATTTGAAATTCAAATGAAATAAAAGGGAGGGAAAATGGAAAAGAGTTTGTTACAAGTGCATCACCCTCTAATGAAGATTAGGGGGTATTTATAGTTAATGGAAGAAGGCTTCCTTTCCTTATTTTCCTAACTTGTCACATCTAGTCCCTAGACTTTGGTAATTATGCTATTTCATTCTTTTAGCATAATATACCTTATTACAAACTACTTTGACATTATCAAAAGAAACACTAATTACTTAAATAATACAAAATCACATAATCGACACTTTTAATGATCCTAACAGATATTTTATGCATGGAAATAAAAATGTTCATAACAAAGAAATATGTATAATAAAAGTATAAGAAAAGGTATAAAACCTTAGTGAAATGGATTGGCAATGCTTAAATCAAACCCCAAGTTTGTTTGATTATCTATAAACCCTTATGACTCCTTATAACTTACATGATAAAATCAGAAACCCAATTCTTGTGTGGTCAGTGGCGGAGCCAGAAATTATGATTACAGGGGCAACGAGCAATAAAAAGGTTTTAATACGACTTAAACGAATCGGGTCGGGTTTGAGTAACGACACTAAAATTTATTTACTTTATGCAAATGATGTTTAGAATAGGTGTAGATGTCTTTAAAATAGAATTTAATTGGTAAATTTTTAAATAAATAGATATTGGTTGATTATTACCTCAATATGTCAAAAATAAAATACTTACGAAAAAGTAAACATTATGAGAATTGTATTAAAGCACTCGTCATTAGATAGTCTAACGACAATTGAGACTACTATTACTAAAATGTAAATATGAACAATTCTAAATTTATGTATTACATTAGTATTATACACTCTCATTATACATAGCTATTTTAGAAAGATTATTATTCCATGTAGGAAAAGAAGAAATAAACTACTACAATAGAAGTACAGAGTGTTTTTAATTTCGTTATATTTATTTGGGTAGTTAAAATTAAAAAAAAAAAAACAACCAAAAAAAAAAAATCCATTAAATAGAATAACGTACTTTTCAAAATTTTACAAATCTAGAAACACACTTGTTTTATTCCAATATAGTCATTCTTAACTTGTTGTTTTGGGATAATTTCTAAAATGGTGGCTTAATATCCAGTCATAAAAAATATTACACATATATTTTTTTTCTTTTTATTTACACCTGGGGATTTTTTAAATGAGGTATGTGATTTTTTGCTTTTTAAAATAATAATATATTATTATTTTATTTTTTCTTTCACAACCCACCACACCCTCTCCTCCCCGCCGACCTCCTCTTTCACCCCCATTTATGGACTCCCTTAGTTATATGTATAACACAAGTGGGACCAAACTGTGAAAACCAAGTGACCAGCTGTGAAACCAACAAACAACAGGAAGAGTTAATTTACCCCCTTTATGATGCTTTCGGTTAGTTTAATAATTCAAAGGATAAAAACATATATGTAAAATGTTACTTAACCAGCTAACACAACATACAACATCATAAACTCATTTAGTGAGAATGCAGTAACTATGTCTGGCCTAAACACGAATTTAAAATGCCATCAATCAATTAACCTCGTCACCGTTAGAGCCATGGTCAAGCAATAACACCTACAAACTCTGCATTAAGCTAAATCACTATCAAACCAATCACCTGGCTCCACCAAATCATTATCAGAGTATAAAGGTGTAGTGCCGTCAAGTTCAATGGATATAGAAAGACATATATCGATCAAAACTTTCTAAACGTGATGAAGGGTGTGATGTTCTTGGTTTTGATTTTGATATAAGTTGTGTGGGTGGATGTGTTTTTGGATCTCATTCTTGAATTTGTTGTGTGGGAGATGATTTTGGGATATGAACATTGGGATCTAATTTTGGGATCTGATTTTGAGATCTGAGTAACGAATCTGGGTTATGTTTTCTTGTGGTTTTGGGATATGATGGTTGTGAATAGATGGTTGTGAATCGATCTTGGGATATGATGTTTTTTGAGTTTATGATTTGTGTGTGTGGATCTGGGTTTTACTTTATATATTTATGCCAATTTATCCAACTAAGCAAAAGAAACAAACTTTTTGGGAAAAATCCATGTATCTTAAAAAAGAAAAAAAAAATTATACTAATCTCACTAAGTGTCGGTCTTTTTTCAAACGTTACCGTGTCGCCGTATCAGGCAAAGATATTTACTATAAAGTCTAAATTTGAAAGTTACACTGTCTATGTTAGTAATAAAACAAGTGTGTTTACTAGAATTATAAATTTTGAAAAGTACTTTTCTATTTAATAGACTTAACATATTATATTTATGTTTATTATATATTAAAAATAAAATATCATTAGCTACATGTTTTGTCGCTTTGTATTGACCCTACATACATGGGATTATCCCATTTTCCTTTATATTCTAGCCCTTCTTCTCCGATCTTCTTTACAACAAAACAGACCATCAGAAAAATCACAACAACATTAAAAAACATTGTCATTGTTGAGGGCACTCGGAAAACTTCTATAAGGGCACTACATCTTTTTTTCTTAAATTTGACTATTTTTTCTACATGATTTGTGTGTCCGCAAAAACTTTGTTGGGGGCGGCGCCCCCCGGTATCACACACATGGCTCCGCCCCTGTGTGTGGTGTTGATCTTGGCCGGTTATGAAAGAGAGAAAATAGGGATGATATTTTTTTTGTTAGGTGATTTATGAAGAGATGAACACCTTTTATGGTTAAGAAAGTTATCAAAATGTGGTTAGTAAGTAGCGGGGGAGGTTGGACGGTTTTATATGGGTTTATGGGAAGGAAAGATTTAATTTTTGAATGTAATGTATAAATGTTTGTATTTGTTTAAGTGTAGAAAGGTGGTATAGTTTACATGCATGCATAAAAGCTCATAATGCAAACGTAAGCGTCTTACGTAAAACATAAAAATAATATATGAAATGTTATAAATTATATTCGTAATAATTATATAACACTATCTGACGTAAACTTATGTTTGTTTAATGCCGGTTTACGTTAAATATTGATTTTCAGTTTACGCGATTTAACTTAACGATTAAATTTCAATAAAGTAACGTTCAAGTAAATAGTTTTGAGTTTATTGACGTAAAATGACCTAAAAATGTGGATTGTCATAGAAATTGTGTATTTACAAGTTTTACACATTTTTGGTTAAAGAAAACGTATACATTCAATCAAAATTTTCAAAATTATGATTCTATCGTATATATCATTTTCGGTTGATACCTTTTTATACGTACACGATTTTCGGTAATCATTTACATACTTAGACTTTAATCATGATTGATATTGTGTTACGGTTTCATCATATACATATCATTTTCGCTTGATGGAGTTAAAACTCGATTAGATAATCATTTTTCGTAGATTTTACACCATTTTTGGTCATATAACCGTTTCCATGGAAATTGATAAGGAATTGTGTAATTTCGGTTGAAAAAGTAGTGTGGATTAAGTGTTTAATTGAAATTGTATGTTTAGCCGAGAAGTGTTTTCTTGTCCAAGATTAGTGTTAACCGAAAAAGAAGTGATCAAAAACAGTGTTATCCGAGAATTGATTTTTGCCCGATAACTGTTTTGTCCGAGAAGAGTGTGACCGAGAAAAGGCTTGTCCGATATCGGGTAAACTTGGGTGATTTTCAGTCAAATAACCGTTTTTAATCGAAATTGGGTGATCTTCGGAGAAATAACCGTTTTGGTCGAAATTGTGGCATTTTCGGTAACATAACCGTTTTTGGTCGAAATTGGGCATTTTCAGTATTCTAACCATTTTTCATCAAATTTGAGCATTTGCGGTTGTCAAACCATTTTCATCGAAATTGATATTTTCGGTGATATAATCATTGTGGATCGAAATTGGGTTATTGTGGTTTGTATAATTTGAATTTTGGTATTCAAAACGGTGGAAATTGAATTTTGGTTGATTTGGGAATTTTGGTAGAATTTCGATTAAATTGGGATTTGATTTTCGGTGTGCATTTGTATTTCGGTTAAGGGCATTTTTGACTGGATTTCAATTATCGTGGGATTTGAATTTCGGATAAGTGTAATTTCGGTAGGAATTTCAATCAAGACAAATTCGATTATTACTAACACATGATAAGTTGCAAAATTCGATTAAGCAAGAATATACGTGAACCGTTGTAGGCTTCAAACACTATTAGTTTGTTAATTTCACAATAGAACTCTTTTTCGTCTAAAAAGATCCATTTATTGTTTCACACAATGACGAGTATAAGTACACATCAGCAGTCTCTTACAGATGCTGGGTCTGACATCGTCCTCCTGTGCTTGAAAGAAGGAAGTTGTGTACCCTGGTCAGCGATTTTTTGAGATACATTGACGAAGATGGATACAATAAAGTTTCTTAAACATTCGATTGAGAAAGGTCCATATCAGATGAAACCAATACTAGCTACTGATACTGCAGTTGCAAGGCTTCAGACAGAGGATGATCTTACGGGTGATGATTTGAAACCGTACGAGGCAGATTTTGAAGCACTGAATTTGATTCTTATCTCTATACCAAATGATATTTACAATTCTCTGGATGCATGCGAAAATGCCAGAGATAAGTAGGATATAGTCAAAAGACTGATGCAGGGTACTAAGTTGAGTGAAACTGAAAGGAAATCACAGTTTGTTAATTAGTTCGAGAAATTCACTACTAAAACAGGAGAATCTCTTTCATATATGTATAATCGCTTTTCACAACTTATCAATGATATGGACAGAAACAAAAGTCAAACCCTTCAATGTTACAATCAATACTAAGTTTCTGAATTTTTTACAGCCAAAGTGGTACAAATTGGTACAAATGTTCTTAGGAAAAAACCTTTAAAACAGATACCTATGATTGGTTATTTGATCATCTTCAACAATATGAAGGTATTGTCAATGCTTCTAGAGCAAAAAGGGCTGCAAAGACATATGACCCCCTTGCTTTAGTTGTAAACACTTTTGCAAGTTCCTCGTCTTCTTGATCTCTAGCAGCTTATTATGTCACACATCCTCCTTTTGTGATTGATTATGATGATGATTATCAAAGAGATGCAGTTTGTGATGATCAAGACGATAGTCTCACTACAGAAATGATGCTCCTTGCTCGTTCAATCACACAACACTATTCTATACCAACAAACAACTGTCTTCGCTCCTCTTCAAATACAAGGAATCAAGCAGTTGTGCAAGCTGGTAGAGTGGATATTCAAAGCAGAAATGTTGGGAATGGTGGTAGATATGCAAGAAGGTCATCTGGTACTCAAGGGGAGTCTGCTGAGAGTGGAAATGTTCAGAAGGAGACTGGGAATGGAAATGTACACATATTTCTACGAACTTCGGCATCTTCAGGAAATGCTTCTAATGTTTAGTGCTACAACTGCAATGCTAAAGGCCACTATGCAAGAGAATGTCCAAAGCCAAGAGTTTGGGATTCCAAGTACTTTCTAGAACAAAGGTTGCTTGCTAAGAATGATGAAGCCGAAATTATTCTCACAAATGTGCAAAATGATTTTCTTCTTGCTGATGCTTTTGAAATTGAAGAGCTTGAAGATTTAAGTGCAAACATATGCATGATGGCCAGAATTCAACAAGCAGACAAAGATCCTGAGGATAGGCCAATCTATGACTCTTCATTCATCAGTGTGCTACAAAATCCATCGACGAGCTTCATGAATCCATTATTCTCATAATGTGATCATGATCAAACGTATCATGAGCAACATGAAATTATTAAACCTACAATTTATATTGATCAAATTAATAGTGATATTATATTTGATGATCCAAATGTAGAGGTTAATGATGGAAAAGTTGAACACGATAAAAATGCTCATGATCGACAAGATAATGCAATGGATCTATTAGCTAGAAATGCTTATAAAGAGACTGAAAAACAATTGTTACTTCCTAAGAAGGTTAATCAACGAAATGTTGAGTTAACCAAAGAGCTTAGAAGTATAAAGAAAAGGTTTGGGATTTTGAAAAAAAAATTAGAAATAAAACCAATTTTCATAGCGAATACATCGAGGCTGATAAACGAGCAAAAAAGCTAGAAATTCAATTTCAAACTCAATTTATTCAAGATCGTGATAAAATCAGGGCTTTAGAAAAAAGAAAAAGATGATTTACAAACAATTGTTTCAAATGAAAGAAAACAGTCTTTGCAACTAAAAAATGAATGTACTTCTTTTAAACATAAGTTTAATAAACAAGAAGATCAGTATCTCGATGCTATTCGAATTTAGAAGAAAAAGTCAAAAAGAATGAAAATGTGGTTGTCAAAATAAGTTATTCCGTACAAGCTATGTTCATGCTTGGACCAAAAACAACTTCGATTCACAATTGAAACATGGTTTGGGTTACAAAAATCCTTATACTCTCAAGAAGGCAATATTTGAGAATCCCAAGTTGTATAATGCTTCATATCTTTAAAGGTTCTAATGTGGTGCTATGTTAGTGACCCGAGGAGATTTTGAGGATGCAAACCAAGAGTCAATTAAAAATGAAAAAAAAATTAAAAGATCCGATTGCATTGAGAAAAAAATCAATTTTGTTCCAATTAGTTATGGTAAACTAAAGGATCTTTATGAAACATTTGTTCCACAAGTTGAGCTATCTCTTGAACAATTTTTTTTTCCAGAAGCTTCTATATCTAATGTAACTCCTACAAAAGCAAGTACATCGAGTTCACTTCCTCTGAAAATGCCAAAATCAAGTAAAGTGCTTAAATATTTTTGAAATCTAGAAAACTAAATTAATAACTTACATGCATTACTGGATGCTAAAACTGCTCCCATACGAATAGCATTTGTAAATCTCAAGGATTCATTTTTAAGAAGATTTTGTTATGATGAGGTGAAACCGATTCTTGATTACTTGCAAGCGATTTTTTAAAGTTATTCAAAAGGAGTTTCTAGAAGATGTTCAAGTAATGATGAATGTTCTTGAGTCAATAGAAAGTGAACTTGATGAAACACTTACATAAAATGAGATTTTAAAAGAGCGACTCTTGGAAGCAACACTCATTCATGATGTTGAAAAATATGTTTTGATTCAAAGAATGATAATTTGAATGATGAGATTAAGAAAGTTAAGATGGATTCCAAAGATATCCAAAAGAATTTGTTAAAATAGATAAATATTCTTGAGAATGATTTCAAAGATGTCAAGCGCAAAGCATTGATTTTGAATTACAACTGCAACATCAAAAAGAAAAAACGAATTGTGAACAATCTTTGAAAAATCTTTGTGAAACCTCTTGGATATCAAAAATGGAAAAGTTGGAGAATTAGAATGTGTCTTTGGAATTTCAAAATCTTTGAAAGATCTTTGATGAAGGAAAGAGAAAACGTTAAAGTTGAATATCAAAAGCTTTTTTATTCCATCAAAAAGACACGGTCTTAAACTGAGAGAGAGAGATAAATGAATTGATTGAGAGTGTTAATCACAAGACGTATGCATATGGAGATGTAAGATCACATAATCAAGATCTTTTGATTACTATCTCAGAATTGAAAGTTTAGTTAAAAACTACTGAAAATGATAAGTATGTGAATACTAAATTTGACAAACCTTTATTTTAAACAAAACTTCTTTTGTGTCACACGGATTAATAAGAATGTTTGTTATTTTCTTTAAAATTAAAAGTTTGTTCCAAAAACCGAGGAGAAACATGTTTTGACAAAACGAGTCACTTCACAGACTTCACCTAACAAAAAAACATGTTAAAAACACCAATGTCATAGCACTAGGAATGTACAAGGTCAAAACTGATGATAAACAAGAAGGGTATCTTCACTCCAAAGGTCTTGCCCTTAATAGCATCCCAAGTTTTAGCATTTGCAAGCCTAAGTACACAATTTGTTATTAGTACAGGGCTTTTGACAATGAGTGTTTTAGTTGATGCTTGTAGCTTAGCCTTTAACCTATATGCTTCTACTTTAGCCTTTGACCTACATGCTTCTACTTTAGCCTTAAAAGATGCCTCAGATGCTTGTGCTTTAGCCAACATACATGCTTTAGCCTTTTCAATGTCTTTCCAAGAAGGTTTTACATCACTCTAATTACATCTTGATTTTGAACCCCAAAACCTGCTATTGTCCTTGTACTCATCTGACAAATAGTGGTACCATTTGAGCAAACTCTTAGGTGGTTCTGGAGAGTCATAATCTATCTCCTCAGAAGTGCTAATTTAAGAAGTGCTATATGAGTCTGAGTTATTATCTGAGCTAATATCTAAATTCACAACAATGATTTCTGCAAGGCAACAACAAAGTCTAAGCTATGCACATACTCCTTAAAAGTGATGCATATGGGTCCAATTTTATAATCCAAACACCCCTAAACTGCTATGTGTTTAAGCATATAAGCGGATTCAAAAAAGGTTATCATTTTAAGAAACATGAGCAGATAAGCAACACACATCAACACACATGAGCAATTAAGCTTGAAAAAAAATAGATAATCGACACACATTAGCAGATAAGCTAGATAATAAGCAAAAAAGCAACGAATAAGAAAAAAAGAAGATAATAAAGTGTTCGTTCTGATTCGACATGTTTGAAATTAGGGTTTATGAAAAAGTGTTAGGGATTACTGAAGATGAATGATTTTGGTGGGTGGAATGAATTAATATGTGTTATGATCAATGCATGGGTGGAAGAGTTTAAAAGGGTAAAGGGAACGGGGCAGGCTTCCGACACTTCCTCTCTTCTTCTCCTCATGAAGAATCGGTTGCTGGCTGCGAAGGTAAGCTGCATCACTCATCTTTGGCTGTCGCGGGTTTCGATACTCGCTTGGGCGTGATTCATTTTAAAACAAAATTTGTATTTTGAAAGCACAAACATCAAACACACTTATCCATATCAGCCTTATCACAGATAAAATAATACAGTTTTACAAGCCGATAAATAAGTAGTTTAATAAGAAGAATTAAGCAGTTTATTAGCAACTTCATGACTCATCCAGGGCATCACCCGGGTTTGAAAGCCTCGGATACAAACATATAAACCAAACAGGAAGTAAAAAATTAATAGATAAAATCAAATCCTTCACAAGAGTATTTTGCAGCAAAACAAAGCTAAAAAGGTCTGCACAGTACAACAAAAATCCTTAAACACGTACAAAAAAATCAAATGTCCTATATGCTTTAAAAGAACGGTCAAATCTGATAAAGGAGAGTGTGACAACTTGAGCATGACATGGTTCACATGTATTTTCGTAAATAAGCACTAACCTCAACTGTTCCTGGGGGTAAACTTGCCATTCATGACAATTATGTATGGAAAGGTATACCCATTGAATGTTATATGCAATTCGTATATCACTATTGGCGCGTGTCATATGATAAATCCACTTATAGTTTTTTGAACACTTTTCTTATGGAGACTGCTAACTCGCTCTCAACCTAATTTCATTACAAGTAATAAATTTGCTTCAAATTGAAGGAAACAACAAAACAAACAATTTATAAACTAACATTGATAATTACCTACTTTACAATAAACACTTAAGCAAAAGATTTACTTGTCATTCTCCAAAAATGTTATTTCATTTTCCCCTGGTTTTTTGGTTTTCAAACTTGCTTTGTCTCCGAAACAATGTTCTTTTGAATATTATATTGATATATCATTTTATAAGTTACGAAATAGACATGTGTTAGTAATACTTACTCGATATACGATACAATTTCATCTGTATTTTGTATTACATACAATGTGCTTTCTGAAAGAGTTTCACAGAAACTTTACTTGATTTGCCGGTCTACAATGGCTTTTCTTCCTCATTTTCATTAGTTTCATGTTTATCAGGTGGGATACCAATAGTTTCCATGGATTTATGATATTCGCTAAAAAAACTCTGTTATTTCTTCCGCAATAGTCTCCAAACATATCTTCACTTCTTAAGCTATTTCTTGATAAACCTGAGAACCAAAAGCATTTCACACTCTAATCAACGTTAGCTTCCCTCCCACATTCTTCTATATGTTAAATTAGCAAGAGGCTACACTTCTCTACCAACATAGATGTACATAGATTCCAACATCAGGCAATGTACTCTACATGAATCAATCAACTTCCAGCTCTTAATTAAGTATCTCCCTTGTTCTCTCCACATCTCATCACCTGTACTTGGTTCAAACATAGTCATTAAGTTTCTCCATAATACTCTATTATCACAAACTGGCTTTGTTGACTTAATCCTGTCTTTCAATATTATGTACAAGACTTCCAGATCTTCTCTATCAAACATTTTTAGCATATCCTTAAATCTCATATAAACTTTAGTACTTCTATCTGGGCTCCGTGTAAATATGATATTCCCTTGGCATCTCTGTGATCTTGTAGTCAACAAAGTGCTTGTTTTAGTTGCTAAAGGTATGTTATTAACTGCATCTTCATCAAATGGAATTAAATCTCAAAACATTCTATGAGCTCCGGCTTGTTCAGTCGCATCCACTACCTTTTGCTTCTTTATGGATTTCACTTATCAAATTCTTCTCCGCTCTCTTGAACTTTCTTCAACTCTGATCTCACTAACTTAGCTGCTTTTCTTACTACCTCCATCCACCTTCATCAGTATCCATAGGCACAAATGTGTTTTTCTCTCATAAGAGCTATTGTCAAACAGCATCTGGATATCATCACAACGTTTTTGTCCCCAACTGAGTTGTGCTTGTATCCAGCCATGTTTTTCAGATAATTACACATTGTAGTTCTCTTCTGCATTTTAGTAGGTGGTTTGTTCCTCATTTCTTGTGCTCTCAATGCTGCAAAATGTTTCTTCCTTGCATCTAAGAGTTGTACAAATAAACTTGCTTTTTCTTCATCAGTCAATGAAGCTTGCTCTTTTACGTGTAATCTTTCAACCATTTGATAATCTGCTTCCATCATAGCTTGAGCATTATCCCATGAAACAATGTTATCTTCTTCTTCTCTTTGTCTTGCAAGCCTATCTTCTTTCTCCATTTTTGCTTGAAGTTGAGCATTAAGTCTTTGAGCAAGTTCCTCATCATGCTTAATTTGATCTTTTATCTTTGTTGGTTCTTTTGGTTCTTCTTCTTCAACCATTTTGGCTTTACCTTTATCTCTTGAACCTTGAGCCTTTTCTTGAATTTGTTGTTGTGCAGCACTTATTCTTGGAATCTCACTTGGCTCTTGCATAACCACTCCTATTGCCTTTGGTTTAGCACTCTTGATCTCCATTAAAGTCTTAGCAAGATTCATATCATCTTCAGTTGTTGTAGTTGGAAGAGTAGTTGGTGTAGCAGTACTAACAGCTATTGGAACACTGGCAGTACTAATATCAACACTGGCAATAGTAACCACTTCACCAGCAGTTGTAATTGGATAAGCAACACTAACTTCCTTTTCAGCAACATTAACTTCTTGATCTGCCATGTCCTGTCCTGCAAACACTTATTCATCATTAAAAACACTTGTATCAAACATATCTTCATCATCAAACCTCCCCTGAATCCCTGCATCCTCATGAACCAGTGAAATATCTACATCTGCATCAATCTCAGCAATATTCCTCCCATGTATGGATGCATCATCCTGATCACCCAAACTTGCTTCAGCAGAGGATTCAACCCTTCTAGATGTTCCAACCTTGTACAACCTTTTCACCTTGGAGTTCTTGACCTTCCTCTTTGTTCTAGCTTCTTGACTCTCTTTTTCAAGCTTGTAATCTCCTTAGCTTGAGCAGTCTTTATAGTTTAAAGGTCTTGAACTCTTTGTATCAAATTGGTACACATTTCCATCAATTCCTTAAGTTGCATACTATCCTCATCACTTTGAGGTGTGTTAACTCCTCCGATTGGTGAATCATAGGATGTTTTAGACATATTCTCAAACCTAGTTCGAGCAATTGTGTCCCCCATGATGTCTTAGCACCTGGGACCACTACCTGAACCAGGTCCTTGAGGAGTAGGCTCATTAAGTGTTGCCTTTGTAACACCCCCAAATTGGGTCATAGCGGAATAATAAGTCAGGGGGCGTTACTTCACAGATCAGTAGCACAAAATACGAGAACGACCTCTAAAAGAGTTGTTTAAAATACGATACATTGGATTTATTGAAATTGTTTAATACAAAGCACAACGGCTTAAATTGTTCAACATTTGATAAAAAAGATTTTAGATCATAGCAATTATGCTAAGATGCAATGACCCCAAATCTTTAATGCATGATTCCCCAAAAGACTATCCCCAATGTATCCTTAGCACCTCGTGCCTCATTGACCTGAGAAAACATGCTTTAAAACGTCAACATAAAGTTGGTGAATTCATAGGTTTATGTAAATATAATGTAGGACCACAAAATTTCCAAGTGTATGATAATGCAACAGATGCAAACAACCACAAAGGGTAATTTAACATGTCCTAAGCCTCATGACACTGAAGCTATGACATGTAGGAATTGGCAATCTAAATTGCCAACATTGCCCTTGATGATGTTCTAACCCGCAACATCCAAATCCTACATGTTATCGGCTTTGTCGGCAAACCGGCCCAGTGGTACACTCACACCGAACAGGGATGTCCAATCCCACATAGATCTTAATTATAACATTCCGCGCTCGCACAAAGTAATTGACATTTCTGATAAAGGGCACAGAGTGTTATCGCATACTTAGTGAAATACGTAATCATGACAAA
This sequence comes from Tanacetum coccineum, assembly GCA_026074375.1. Taxonomy (NCBI): domain Eukaryota; kingdom Viridiplantae; phylum Streptophyta; class Magnoliopsida; order Asterales; family Asteraceae; genus Tanacetum; species Tanacetum coccineum. Next base: position 48,047 of record BQNB010024805.1, read on the forward strand.
ATATACACTTGCGTCCAATTTGTAAAACGATGCATGTTTCTCACCCCAAAAGTTGTAAATCATTGATATAGTAAAACATGGGGCTATGAACTCACCTTAGTGAATAGTGTTGATAATATGGATCAAGTGAGTGAGTCGACAAGCGAAATCTAAACGCATCCTAATTAAATGTAGGTCCTATGAGTACAATGTACTTAATAATACTACATCACAAGTTATATAATTACACCACCACCTAATAGTTTTTGTTTAGTTTAAAATGTCAAAACAATGTTTAAACCGTACTTTATTGGATTAAAGTGAATGTAATTTTGGTATCCGTAAAATAAAGTGTGGTTTTTCGTCTCACAATTGATTTGTTTGTTTATAATACATGTTTTCACTATTATTATGATTAATAATGATATTATATAATTGGTTTAATTGTTTTTATAAAATAGTGCACAAAAGTACAAATAGTGCATATGCTTTTATAAACCTTATATCTTTATCGTTTAAACTCCGTTTTTCACGTTATTTATAGCCATGGCTCCGTATTAAGAAAATATATCAAAATATTATATTTATAATATTTATGCCCCTGATGAACAGTAGTTCTAATTAAAACCATAAATAGGTTTTCTTGATTAATCCTTGTTAAACCCAAATCCAAGCTTGCAATACCCTTGAGTAACCTTAGATATACTTAGAATGAACCCTTATATGCTTGGAATATTTGTAGAATGAATTTGTATGGAAACCCTAGCTTATAATTATTAAGCCGTGGGTTTTAAGGTTTTTGAGAGAGTTTTTGTGGCTTGGTGAATTGTTTAGATTATGTAAATGGATGCTAGTTGTATGACTTCCTTTATATAGCAAGTGGAAAACCTAAACAACCTTAACATTACCATGGGAGCTTAGTGTTTATGTACAATTGGCAAGACTTTCCTCCTCCCTAGGAGGAGGCCAAGCTCACAATGGAGTAGTAACCAAGATGGGAACAATTACTGGTAACATAGTCTACAGTACATCTAATTGTACAGTTTCACTAGGAAGGTAATCACTTACTAGAGCGACTTTGGGATTTAATTCTAGTGTATGCTTATATTCAGTCCATAACGTAAATAAATGTGAAAATGAAGTCCCTAAATATGAATTGAAAATGAAAATGTGTACAGTCTCCACCCGTTAGAAGAGCCTTGTCCCTCAAGGCTCAAGTTACACACTTGATGAATGAACGAGTTTAGTTGAATAGAATGCGGATACTTCAATTGAAATTTGATCTTGCGTTCCCAATTTAAACTCTCAGGACCTCTCTTTGATCCCCATTAAACCTTGACATAAGGAATACAACTTTAACTTTAACCGTGACCTCTCCGATCCATGATCTCTACGGTTCTTTTTCTACAAAACGAGCTTGTCATCCACATCGATTCCTTTCAACGGAACGGCTAAATGGTTGTCGGAGTAAACATTTGCTTCATATTAATACATGAATGTAATATGCGACTCTGCTCAACTCTTGAGGAAGCTCAAGCTTGTAAGCAACGGATTCGACCTTTTCTAACAACTTGAAAGGTCTAACATATAGGGTTTAACTTCCCCCATTTTCCAAAACGTACAACCCCTTTCCAAGGTGAAACTTTGAGCATAACCCTATCCCAAACTTGAAACTCCATCGGCTTACGCTTTAAATAGGCGTAACTTTTTTGTCGGTCATGAGCGGCTTGCATTCTCTGCTTGATCTGAATGACCTTCTCAGTTGTCTCCTGGACCATTTTTGGACCGGTGAGTTGAACTTGTCCGACCTCAGCCCAACAAACAGGTGAACGACACTTTCGTCCGTAAAGTGCCTCGAATGGTGCAGCCTTGATACTAGCGTGATAACTATTATTGTAGGAAAAATCAACTAGTGGCAGATGTTTAACCCAACCATTTCCAAAGTCGATCACACAAGCATGTAGCATATCCTCGAGAGTTTGGATAGTTCTCTCGCTTTGTCCATCAGTTTGCAGATGGTATGCGGTACTCATATTCAAGCTAGTTCCTAAAGCCTTCTGAAGTGATCTCCAAAAATTTGATGCGAACCTAGGGTCACGATCACAAATGATTGAGAAAGGTATTCCATGCCTCGTGACTACCTCTTTTAGGTACATTCTTGCCAATTTCTCTATGGGGTCGATTTCCCTCATTGGTACGAAGATTACAGACTTTGTAAGTCGGTCAACAATCACCCAAATGGTGTGATAGCCTTGCGATGACTTAGGAAGTTTTGTGACATATTCCATTGTGATGTTATCCCACTTCCATTGGGGTATCTCAGGTTGTACCAACAAACCTGATGACCTTTGGTGTTCGGCCTTGACTCTATCACTCGTCAAACATTTGATAATATATGTGGTGATGTCGGCCTTCATATTGGGCCACCAATATAGCTTTTTCATGTCCTGGTACATCTTGTCAGAACCCGGATAGATGGAGTATTTTGATTTGTGGGACTTGTGCATGATCACAGTCCTCAAGTCACCATAACATGGTAACCAACTCCTGCCATTTAAGCATAAGGTTCTGTCGGCGTGGGTTCCAACTTTTCCTTTGGTATATCCCTTTCCCCCCCCCTAGATCATGACCACCACCATCTTCGTATCTTGAATTCGTCTATTTATGTGCTTTGATCTGAGCATTTAAGATTTGTTGGGAAAGATCCCAAACCAATAGTCATCACTAAGGCTCGGACTCTTAATGGTTTAATTCCACTTCCTGGTCCAAAGCATCAGCAATCACAATGCCTTTCCTGGGTGATAACGAATCTCACAATTGTAATCACTGAGCAACTCTAACCAACGACGTTGCCTCATGATTTAACTCAATGGTCCAAGTATAGTTGTAGAACCTCTTTTATGATCTGTGAACCTATACACTTGGTTTCCATACAAGTAGTGCGATCCAATACCGCAACCCAAACCTTTATGTAACGCCATACGCCATAAACAATAAAGTTTCTCAAGCTCCCTTGAGGGAGAGCTAAATGGGTGCACTATACCAACTTTAACATCAATGTCTGAACAGCTGCTTTCTTAACTTGCACCCCATTCAAATGTACTTTCTTTGAGTAGTTTGGTCCATTGGCTTAGCGATTTTTGAAAATCCTTCGAAAAAATGAATCTTCGTGAGTAAACCGCAAAGACCGAAAAATTAAACGTATCTCCGTTGGAAGTCATAGGAAGATGCCCAATCTCTTATGTGATTTCAATTCTTGGCGGAATCCACCGAATGCCCTTGACTATTAATCACTAAGCCGAGAATTGTAACCTTAGGAATCCAAAATTCACATTTAGAGAATTTAGCGTACAACTCCTCTTTCTTAAGCAATTCCAGAATTGCCTTAAGATGTTCTTCATATTCCTCTTGTCTTAATAAATTAGTATATCGCGATTACAGACAAATACAAACTATAAGCAAAGTATTGGTTTGCACCCGTCGGTTCATGAGGTCCATGAATACCGCACGTGCATTGTCAAACCAAATGCATCACTTGGAACTCGTAATGACCATAACTGAGTCCTAAATGCCGTCTTCGGAATATCCTCTTCTCGTACTCTAAGTTGTGAAAACCGATTTGCAAGTCTAAAATAAAATCTTCGAATAAACACTGGATCCATGTAGTTGCCATCAACAATCCCTGGGAGAGGAAACGATTGCTCACCGTCCGCTTATTCAATTCCGTAGTCAATGCACAACGGAATGACCGTCCCTTCATAATTTTGATCAAATATGACCGGAGCCCCCAAGGTGAGGAACTGGGTCTTATAACCCCTTGTCCAGATAGTTCTTTGCAGTTGTTCCGACAGCCTCATTCCATCTTGGAAGGAGCTAATTGAAGGGTGCTCGAGCTACAGTGCGGCACCAGGGCTTCAAATCGATTTGGAATGCCACTTGTCGATCCGTGGGAAGACCGACAAACTTCGAGAATACTTTTAGGAAATCTTGATCGATTGGTAGTCCCTCAAGTGCTTCTCCCCTGACATGTCTTCAGTCCTCCTTCGTAGTAACATATGCCAAACAATAACAATTATTTCCCTTTCAATACTATTTATGAGTTATTGGTGGCTCGAAATGATTTCAACGAGTCCCATTTCCTTGAATAATTCCGTCACCATGAACCATTAAGTTTCATCTCCCCAGGGAATACGAACGATCTTCTCGCACAATTCAATGACAGCGGTGGTACGTAGACAAACAATCCATACCGATAATGACATCGTAGCTTACCAAGTTCTAACGGCATAAGTTGAAATGTTAAATGGATTGGCTAAGAAGTTAAATGACCCCTGAATGATAGAGTGGTTTTATCCCAAGTATTATTCCCGTCGGCTAGTTCCACATCATAGTAATGGCAATGTAGTTGGTGTGATATCAATTAGGGAACTAAACGTAGTAGATACAAAACTTCTATCGGCACCAGTATCAAATAAGATAGAAGCATAGCAGTCGTTTAGAAGGAACGTACCCGTAACGACTTTGGAGTCCGGGTTTGTTCCTGCATTGCCCACCACATAAACCTTGGCTGGTGCATTGCCATTCCCACGTTGATTACCACGGTTTCCATTCTTTAGCTTCGGGAAATCTTTCTTGAAGTGCCCCTGAACACCACACTCATAACAAGTGCCAGCATTCTGAGTTGTCCCCCCAAAGTTTCACGATATTATTATTACCCTTGGGACCAGAACTCCTACAGTCACGAGCCAGATGATCGATCTTCTTGCACTTATTACACCTGGGAGCACATGGACCTTTGTGGTGATAGTTGCATTTTGTACACAAAGGCAATGATCTCGTGTACTCCCTCTTCTCACCAGGGCCAGCAGTGTAAGCCCTCCCAGTGTTCTGTCTCTTGTTTTATTGTTGGTGCCCCTGATTGTTTCCAGCATTAAACTCTAACTTCCCTCTTCTGTCACTGCCTTTCGTAATAGTGAGGACTTTTTGATCCATCTGATCATTGGCAAACTCAATTACTTTCTCCATCGTCTTGGGTTGATATGACATTACATTTCCCTGAATCATATCATGAAGTCCACCAACATATTTCTCAACTTCCTTCAATTCCTCGTGGAACATCCTTCCACACATCAATGCAAGCTCTTGAAAATGCAGAGTGTAATTTGTGACATCAGTACCTTTTACTTTTAGGTTCCAGAGCTCAATTTCTAACTTCTTGATTTCACCTCTTGGGCAGTATTTACTGTCACATCTCTTTAGTCCTATCAGTCCCATAGTATAAGAAACATCTTGAGTGGCAGTCTTCATGTGGGAGTTCCACCATGTTAGAGCATTTCTAAGGAAAGTGCATGTAGCAAACTTAACTTGGTTCTCCACTGCACAGTTGCTGATATGGAATATTGATTCCATCTTCTTGAACCATTATGACAACACAACCACTCCTTTAGTACCCTTAAAAGTAAGGGGCTTGCAATTCAGAAAATCCTTGTACGTACACTCACAGGGAGTGCGTACAGTTCCTCTAATTTCAGTGTCATAATTGTGGCTTCTGTCGCCATGACCATTAGTGCTATTTCGAAGAGTTTCATGGTTAGCAAGTGCCGCAGATACTCTTGCTTCGATTAGTTGCTCAACAGCAGTAGCTGTCATAGGGGCAGCAGCCGCAGCAGCTCTTGCAGCAGCAGCAGCAGCCCTTACAGTAGTATCAGAGGTTCTTCTTGGCGGCATATTGTTCTAAATCACAACAATATAAAACACGTGAGTTTTCATAAACATCACAACATGACATGGGTACAACATATATATAACAAGATCACATCACATAGTGATTACATAACATGACTGGGATCACAACACATGACAGAATTGAGATTGACATAACATAATACAACACATTATATATAACAAGATCACATCACACAGTGATTGTATAACATGACTGGAATCACAATACATAACAGAATTGAGATAGAGATGACATAATACAACACATCAATAAAACCTAAAAAACATACATTAGAATTGTCCTGATATAAGAAATGAAAAATACAAATCCTACTGTCGTGCTAGCTGGGTATAAAACCCATATTACTTAGCCAGCTAACATAATGATAGATATGAATATGACATGAAAATGTAAACCTAGGCAAAACTACCAGCGCCCTCAGGATCATATGCATGAGTCTAATCTCTAGCCTGAAGTGCCTGAATCTGTCCTAGAGCCGCTGACAATTGTCCCTATAGTAATGAAACCTTTACAATCAATGTCGTCATCAGTGACTCCTGTGAGGCGATACGATACTCCTGTACCTGGGTATGAGTCCTATATGCTTGCAGTTCATAGTGAACTTCCGAACTCAACCTAACGGAATTCATGTGGCTATTGGATGAACAATAATCACATAAAATACACATTTCTTCACTTTAAACAGCATATGGTCACACTTATTAACACTTTTGGCCACTTTATGCTTAATTGTATGTGACTAAATACCCAAAACAAACATGCTTTGTGTGACTAAATATTACAAAATGCCACATAAACATAAAATTCATGTGGCTATTAGATGAACAATAGTCACACAAAATACACATTTCTTCACTTTAAACAGCATATGGTCACACTTATTAACACTTTTGGCAACTTTATGCTTAATTGTATGTGACTAAATACCCAAAACAAACATGCTTTGTGTGACTAAGTATTACAAAAGGCCACAGAAACATAACATTCATGTGGCCATTGGATGAACAACAGTCACACAAAATACACTTTTACTTCACTTTAAACACCATATGGTCACACTTATTAACACTTTTGGCCACTTTATGCTTAATTGTATGTGACTAAATACCGAAAACAAACATGCTTTGTGTGACTAAATATTACAAAAGGCCACACAAACATAAAATTTATGTGGCCATTAGATGATCAATAGTCATACAAAATACACATTTTTCACTTTAAACATCATATGGTCACACTTATTAACACTTTTGGCCACTTTATGTTTAATTGTATGTTACCCAAAGACTAAAAAAACAATGCTTAGTTGACTAATATTACGAAAGCACAAAAACCATAAAATTCATGCGCCATTGATGAACAATCGTCACACAAATACACATTTTCTTCACTTTAAACAGCAAATGGTCACACTTATTAACACTTTTGGCCACTTATGTTTATTAATTGTATTGACTAATACCCAAAATCAAACATGCCTTTGTGTGAATAAATATACAAAAGAAGGCCACAACTAACATAACATTCATGTGGCTATTAGATTGAACAACATCACACAAAATTACATATTTCTTCATTTTAAACCCATATGGTCACACCCTTTTAGTATTTTTTAAAAACAAAAAAAAAAACTTTTTTTGGCCACTTTATGCTTAACTGTATGATGAACTAAATAACCAAACCAAGACATGCTTTGGTGTGACTAAATTTTAACAAAAGGATCCCCACCAAACATAAAAATTCATGTGCCATTGATGATCAATTAGACACACAAAATTACACATGAATTATTCACTTTAAAGAGCATTAGTTCACACTTTGATTAACACTATTTTGGCCACTTTATGGCTTATTGTAAATGACTAAATACCAAAACAAACATGATTTAGTGTGACTAATATTACACAAAGGCAAACACAAAACATAAAATTTTATTTGGCCATTGGATTAACAATAGTCACACAAAATTAAATTTTCTTCACTATAATCAGCATCTGTCAACACTTATTAACACTTTTGGCCACTTTATGTTTAATTGTATGTGACTAAATACCCAAAACAAACATGCTTTGTGTGAATAAATATTACAAAAGGCCACACAAACATAAAATTCATGTGGCTATTAGATGAACAACAGTCACACAAAATACACTTTTACTTCACTTTAAACACCATATGGTCACACTTATTAACACTTTTGGCCACTTTATGCTTAATTGTATGTGACTAAATACCTAAAATAAACATGCTTTGTGTGACTAAATATTACAAAAGGCCACACAAACATCAAATTCATGTGGCTATTGGATGAACAATAGTCACACAAAACACACATTTCTTCACTTTAAGAAACATGAGCAGATAAGTAACATACAGCAACACACATGAGCAGTTAAGCTTAAAAAAACAGATAATCGACACACATTAGCAGATAAGCTAAAAAATAAGCAAAAAAGCAACGAATAAGAAAAAAAGATAATAAAGTTACCATTCTGATTCGCCATGTTTAAAATTAGGGTTTATGAAAAAGTGTTAGGGATTACTGTAACTGAAGATATTGGTGGTTGGAATGAATAAATGTGTTTTATGAATGGGTGGAAGAGTTTAAAGGGGTAAAGGGGTTAGGCTTAGAAATTAATCTATTCTTCTTCCTATGATGAATAGGTTGCCTGGCTAAGATGGTAACTCGCTTGACCTCTATCTTAGAGGTCGCGGGTTCGATTCTCGCTGGGCGTGATTCCTTTTTAATTTTTTTGGTATTTTGAAAACCAAAAACCAAACACCCTTTATCTATGTCAGCTTATCAACATACTGCCATAAAAATGCAGACCAAAACCATTTAACACTTAATCTCGCTCCAAAAAATGACATGCGAGGATACAAGGTTGATCCTTCTAACAAACGCATGAATAACAACTCAATTTTTTAAAAAATAAATACATTGCACGTTAGCAACTTCATGACTCATCCAGGGCATCGCCCGGGTTTGAAAGCCTTGTATACAAACATATAAACCAAACACTAACTAAAAAATTAATAGATAAATTGAAATCCTTCACAAGAGTATTTACAGCAAAACAAAAGCTTAAAAAGGTTCTGCACAATACAAACATAAATCCTTAAACAAGTACAAAAAATCAAATGTTTATATGCTTTAAAAGAACGGGTGAAATATGATAAAGGTAGAGTGTGACAACTTGAGCATGACATGGTTCACTTGGATTTTCGTATAACAACACCTCCACAGTCAGTTCAATAATAGTCATTTCATGATTCATTACCCAAGTTACGTCGATCTACACGTGGCAATATGTTATCATCGACTTCGTCATACGTATCTTTATAATTCTTGGGAGGTGTCTTAAAGATAATAGACAAATTTTTATCTATCTGGTCTTTCACATAAAACACTTGTCGTGCTTGTGAGGCTAATATGAATGGATCAACCTTGTGGCCTAAACTATTTAGGTCAACCAATGTATACCTAAGAGTAGTATCGCGTTTCACATAACTAGCTCTGTGATTAACCCAATCACATTTGAAAAGAGGAATTTGCCCGAAACGGTAATATAGTATCCATATCTCTTATAAAACCTCATAATATAATGCTTGTCTTGTGGTTGTAACTTCTTTAGATATGTGCAAATCTATTACCTCAACACTAACCCCACTTAGCACCTCGTGCCTCATTGACCTGAGAAAACATGCTCTTTAAAAAGTCAACATTAAGTTGGTGAATTCATAGGTTTATGTAAATGTAATGTAGGGCCGCAATATTTCCCTGTGATTATGCAACCTGTACACTGATCACAAAATGTATTTACGTTTCCCTAAGTTCATGACACCGAATCTCGACATGTATGAATGCAATATAAATATTCCTTTTCAGCAACATTAACTTCTTGATCTGCCATGTCCTGTCCTGCAAACACTTATTCATCATTAAAAACACTTGTATCAAACAGGCACAGTGAGTGCTACTCACCCTAACGGGGATGTCAATCCCAAATAGATCTATTTATATCATTCGCGTTCGCACAAAGTAATTGACAGTTCATGATAATGGGCACAGTGGGTTATCGCTACTTAGGTAAACACATAATCATGATAAAATGTAAACTTGCGTCCAATTTGTAAAACGATGCATATTTTTCACCCCAAAAGTTTTAAATCATTGATATAGTAAAACATGGGGCTATGAACTCACCTTAGTGAATAGTGTTGATAATATGGATCAAGTGAGTGAGTCGACAAGCGAAATCCGAACGGAACCTAATTAAATGTAGGTCGTATGAGTACAATATACTTAATAATACTACATCACAACTTATATAGTTACACCACCACTTAATAGTTTTTGTTTAGTTTAAATGTCAAAACAATGTTTAAACTGTACTTTATAGGATAAAGGTGTTTGTATTTGTATCCGTAAAATAAAGTGTGGTTTTCGTCTCATAATTGATTGTTTGTTAATAATACATGATTTAATATTATTATTGATTATATAATGATATTATATAATTGATTTAATTGTTTTTAAAAAATAGTGCACAAAAGTAAAAATAGTGCATATGCTTTTATAAACCTTATATCTTTATCGTTTAAACTCCGTTTTTACGTTATTTATATCCATGGCTCCGTATTAAGAAAACGTATCAAAATATTATATTTATAATATTTATGCCCCTAATGAACAGTAGTTCTAATTATTTTTATATAATTATATAAAACTTCTTTTATATAATTAATCGTCGTAATATTCCAAAAGTCATAACTTACTCATATTTAATCCGTTTTGCTTGTTCTTTATATGTATGGATTCGTATTTGAAAAGTCTAATCAA
>BQNB010024806.1:8091-60317 GCA_026074375.1 Tanacetum coccineum
AAGATTAGACGAGAAAATATCTAGACTTAGAAGATAGTTATTAATAATTATGTTTCGATAATTTATTTTTTAGTCTTAAGTTACCTAGTTTAATTGTATTGATTATGAAAATGACACATTTTAATTACATTTAAGTATAATTAGAAGTTTTATAATCTATAAAATTATAAAATATATTTTCGTCTTTTAGTCGGTTTATTAGAATAATAATATTTTATTTATTTTGACCTTTTGTCGAATTTTTAAGAAATCAATATTTTTGTAAAATATTCTAAGTATAATATTTTTATGAAATTTCAGCATGACCCGTTCGTTTATAAGACGTTTTCAAGGGTTTTAAACCTCATTTTTCAAACAATTTCCCTTAAATAATTCAATTCCGTCAAACAACCAAAATCCGCATATCTTATAAATTCCCAAGACTCATCTCCTTCAAACGACTATTCGATTATTAATATGTGTATATAAATATATATCGTTATCAAAAGTACGCTTTTATTTTCTTCAAATGACTAGTTTTTGCTTACTGGGCCTTAAGGCTCATTGGTAATCCAAAACACCATTTAATAGTTTTAGAATCCATTTTAGGCCCATTATTAAGCCCATTAAGAAAGTACGTATAACAAACAATCTACGAAAGAAGCCAAGGTTCATGGACCAAGACTATGCCATGGTTTGGGCTTAGCTTATTGGGCCGTGGCCTTTTAAGCCCATAATAAGCTATTCGAAGCTTATTATTAAGCCGTTAAGCTACGCAAGTTCTTAAATATCAAAATAAGTTATATAAATAAGCTACAAAAATATGGCGAAAGAGGTAAATGACCAAAGTATTCCCTTGGTCTCCTTCTCTTTAAGCCGTGAGCCATAAGCTCCCAAAAACCAAATGTAGAGCTTATTCAATAAGCTAATAAGCTATTATTTATTCTAGTTTGCAAAATAAGCTATCATAATATGCTATAAAAATAGGACAAATATAGGTAATAACCAAAAACATGTTTCTTTTGTTTCTTTGTTAAGCCAAAAATAAATAAGTCATAAATAAGCTATACAAAGCTTTTAAATAAGCTAAATAAATATTAAGCTACATAGTATATAAATGTTATTCAACCACCACAACCAAAATAATAAAATGGTCTTTCCTTGCCCTTGTATACCCACGTTTGAACCAAACAAACACCCCTTTATTTTTATTTGAAATTTTAAGCTTTCGATTTGACAAACGGACCGTACAACTATTATCTATGCATCATAACATTAATAAAATTACAAAAAGATTCAAGAAATGGATGACTTATAAAGAGGGTTTAGAAAATGATATTAAACACTAAACCGAAAACCCAAACATTGTTTCAATGAACACATGCCTATTAGAATCAACCCAGAAATACCCAAACTCTCATGTTTTTGATCAAAGTTGGAGAAATTATGATGTTTGTATGTGTGTGTGAATCGGACGCAAGCAAGAGGAAGGAGAGAAAAGCAAAACTAAAGTGTGTGTGAAATGAGGAATGAATGTGTGCATTTGAAAACATATAAGACAATGGCTAGTACTACCAAGGAACCAACTATCTAAAAAAGTGCCTCCTTGCTCCCTAGTGGGGCTCGAAACCGGATAAGCTTCTAGGAGGATCCTAGAAGCGTTTTAGCTCTTGTCGGGTTACTAAAAACTCAATTCCCGTGATTTAAAATGTGATCCGAAGTTTCCTAGTATTTTTAATGAATGTAAAAATGTTTTTCCATGAACTTTGACTATTTACATGAGGGGTAAATAAGTTAAAATGCTTTAAATTTAGTACGGATCATTAACGGATGTGTCAGGACGCGTTGCTTGGGATTTTTAGCTGTTTGTGGGTAAACTTCCCAGAGATTGATTAAATATAAATAAAATCATCTACAATGAGATAATTATGGGGAATAATAGCACTAATGATCAAATAGATAATAAAATGATTACTGATAAATCCCGGAAATTGATCTAACCAGAACAGAAAGTAATAAAGTCGAAGGATTAAAATAGAACATTATAAGCTAGAAAATCCGCAAGGGTTACATCCTACCCCCTTAAAAGAAATTTCATCCCGAAATTTAACTATCACTAGCACTAAAGAGATGTGGGTATTTGAGTTTCAGTTGATCCTCACGTTCCTAAGTAAATTCAAGCCCTCGTTTCGAATTCCATCAAACCTTCACGATAGGAATCTTACTCCGCTTCAGCTTCTTAAACTCCTTTTCTAGGATTTCCATTGGCTCTTCTACAAAGTTTAACTTAGCATCAACTTAGATTTCCTTAATGGCACATGAAGGGATTGGCCGGCCAAACATTTCTTAAGGTTCGACATGTGAAACGTGTCATGAACACCGTTTAGCTCTACAGGTAATCTAAGTCTATAGGCTACGAGACTGATCCTCTCAATGATCTCAAATGGTCCAGCAAACCTAGGTGCTAACTTACCTTTCTTCCTAAAGCGTACTACACCTTTCCAAGGTGACACTTTGAGCAAGACATGATCACTTACACTGAACTATAAGGGTTTCCTTCTCTTATATGCATAGCGTTTCTGACGATCTCGTACAGCCTTAAGCCTATCCTTGATATGTGAGATCTTCTCAGTGGTTTCTTGCACTATCTCAGGCCCTATAAACTATCCTTCTCCAACGTCTGCCCATAGGATTAGTGAACGACACTTTCTCCCATAAAGTGCTTCAAACGGTGCACATCTCATACTAGAATGGTAGCTGTTATTGTAGGAAAACTCAACCAATGGAAGATGAACGTCCCAACTTCCCCCGAAGTCCATGACGCACGCTCTAAGCATGTCTTTCAAGGTTTGAATTGTACGCTCACTTTGACCATCGGTCTGTGGATGGTAAGCCGTACTCATGTCTAACCTAGTTCCTAATGCCTCTTGCATCGACTGTCAAAACCTTGATGTAAAGCGACTATCACGATCAGATATGATCGAGATTGGCATGCCATGCTTTGCTATGATTTCACTAAGGCAAAGTCTAGCTGGCCTATCCATCTTATAGTCTTCACAGATTGGTAGAAAATGAGCAGACTTAGTCAATCGATCAACAATTACCCAGATTGCATCATACCCACTTCTGGTCCTTAGTAATTTGACAAAATCTATGGCTATTCTCTCCCACATCCACTCAGGAATCTCAGGTTGCTGTTGTAAAACGCCTAGAACTTCTTGTGTAAAAGGGAGTCCTAGGCATTAGAGTTTTTGTATCAGTACTTAGCACCAATACACAGTCATAAGTTCATACTTCAAGTTGTAACCCTATACGAGGAGAGTAATTCATATATTTGTAATAATAAATATTGAGCTTTTATTGTGTGAATTATATTGTTTTATGTTACGGTTTCAAATGAATTCTTCTTAGTGATTAAAGATGATATTCCGCATAATCTTTATATATCAACAAATTTTCTACTATAGTTGTGTTTGGATTTATCAGCATTACTAAACCTTAAACAAGCATAAAGAATTAAATATCTATGAAGTGGGATCAACAAGTGGTATCAGAGCTTGTTGAGAAGCTTTGAATAAGAAGAACCTGTTTGAATACACAGGATCTCTTTACTAGAAGATATGGATTCAGAATCTGCACATATGGTGGCTGCATCCAAAGTTCCAATGCTTAAAGCTGGTGAGTTTGAGTTATGGAGGATGAGAATAGAACAGTACATCCAGATGATTAACTATGCTCTATGGGAAGTCATAGAGAATGGAAACACTGCACCAAAAACAATAGTTTTGGAAGGTGTTGAGAAAGTAATACCTCCTCTAACTGCTGAAGAAAAGGCTCAGAAGAGGTTAGAAGTGAAGGCCAGAAGCACTTTGATGATGAGCATTCCTAATGAACATCAATTAAAGTTTAACTCAATCAAAGATGCGAAGTTACTGCTGGAAACTATTAAAAAGAGAATTGGGGGTAATGCTGCTACAAAGAAAATACAAAGAAATCTCTCAAAGCAGCAGTATGAAAACTTCTCTACTCCTAGCTCAGAGACCTTTGATCAAACTTTTGATAGGCTTCAAAAGCTTGTGAGTCAGTTGGAGATTTTGGGTGAAAAACTTTCACAAGAAGATGTGAACCAGAAGTTGTTAAGAAGTTTGTCATGAGAATGGAACACACATGCTGTTGTGTGGAGGAATAAGCCTGAATTAGAGACAATGAGCATGGATGATCTCTATAATAATCTCAAAGTATATGAACCAGAAGCCAAAGGGACATCAAGCTCAAGTACAAGCACACAAAACATGGCTTTTGTGTCCTCTAACAACTCTAGCAGCACTAATGAAACAGTTAATACTGCTCATGGAGTTTCTAGTGCTAGCACTTAAGTTAGTGTTGCTAACTCCACAAATGTTGATAACTTGAGTGATGTTGTGATCTGTGCATTCTTTTCTAGTCAACCAAACAATCCTCAACTTGCAAATAAGGATCTGCAACAACTCCATCCAGATGACTTGGAAGAGATTGATTTGAGATGGCTATGTTGACTATAAGAGCTAGAAGGTTCCTGAAGAATACAAGAAGGAGGATTACTATTAATGGTAATGATACCATTGGGTTTGATAAGTCCAATGTGTAGTGCTACAACTGCCACAAGAGGGGACACTTTGCTAGGGAGTGCAGAGCTTCAAGAAACCAAGACAACAGGAACATGGAAAGCTCAAGAAGTAGTGTATCGGTAGAGACAACTACTTCCAATGCCTTGGCGTCATGTAATGGTCTTGGTGGATATGACTGGAGTGATCAGGCAGAGGAAGGGCCTACTAACTATGCACTCATGGCTTACTCATCTTCAAGTTTTTATTCTGTGGTATCTAATGATTCTACTTGTTCAAAATCTTGCTTGGAATCTGTTAAAACTCTTAAATCTCAATATGATCAACTACATAAAGATTTAAAAAAAACTAAGTTAATGGTTATAGCTTATAAGACAGGATTAGAGTCAGTAGAAGAGAAACTTGAAGTTTATAAGGCAAATGAGTCTATTTACTCACAATATATAAAGGTCTTAAATTTTGAAATTGAATGTAAAGATATAGTTGTCAGAGAGCTAAAGAAGAAGCCAGAAATAGCTCAAAAAGAAAAAGATGGAATTCATTTTAATGTAAATAAATTTGAGAATGCATCTAAATGTTTAGATAAGCTCATAGACAGTCAGATTGTAGACAACTACAAGAAAGGTTTAGGCTATAATGCAGTTTCACCTCCCTATACAGGAAATTTTATGCCTCCAACACATGACTTGTCATTTACTGGTTTAGAAGAGTTTACAAGTGAGCATGTAGTTAATAAGCCTGTAGTTGAGAACAGTGAAGCTAAGGCTAGTGAAGCAAAGCCTAAAGCAGTTAGGAAGAATAATGGTGCTCCAATTATTGAGGATTGGGTGTCAGATAGTGAAGAAGAGAATGTGTCTCAAACTAAGATTTAAAAGAAAACAGCTAAGCCTAGTTTTGTTAAGATAGACTTTGTCAAAGCTAAACAAACAAACAAAAGTGATAGGAAAACTGCTAAACAAGTTGAGCACAATAGGCAAATCAAAGAAACTGGAATAATATGATGTCTCAGGGACTAGGAAGTAATTTTATGATGTTTAACAAAGCTTGTTATGTGTGTGGAAGTTTTGATCACTTACAGGATGATTGTAATTATGAAAGGGTGGTAAAACCTATTTGGAACAATGATAAAAGGGTGAATCATCAGAATTTTGCCAAAAAGATTCGCCCCTGCCCTAAAAAGAACATGGTTTCAAGAGCAGTACTAATGAAGTCTGACTTAGTATCAGTTAATACTGCTAGACAAGTTAATGCTGCTCACTCAAAAACAATAGTGAATGCTGCTAGACCAAAGTCATATTTTTCTAAAATAGCACATTCAATTGGTAAGAGGCCCATTCACAAGAAAACAGAATTTAAAAACAATAATTTTAATCAAAGGGTTAATACTGTTAAGGATAAAAATGTTAATGCTGCTAGGCCAAAAGCAGTACTTAATGCAGCTAGGCCAAAAGCAGTAGTTAATGTTGTTAAGGGAAATAATGTTAATGCTGTTAAGGCCTCAGCTTGTTGGGCTTGGAAACCAAAGACTAAAGTTTTAGACTAGGTTTCTAAACACAACAGTGCATCAATCACCCTAAAGAAGTTTGATTATGTTGATGCACAAGGCAGATCCAAGTCAGTGATGGCTTGGGTCCCCAAAAGAAACTGATTTTCTTATCTAATGTGCAGGGCAATCAACAAATGGATTTACAGAAAAAAAGAGTGATTGATAGTGGATGCTCAAGGCACATGATAGGGAACATGTCCTATCTTACATACTATAAAGAGATAGATGGAGGATATGTTGCTTTTGGAGGAAACCCTAAAGGAGTGAAAATCACAGGAAAATGTACCATTAAAACTGGTAAACTAGATTTTAAAAATGTGTATTTTGTGAGAGATTTAAAGTTTAATCTCTTTAGTGTCTCACAAATGTGTGACAAAAAGAATAGTGTTCTTTTTAATGACACTGAATTTATTGTTTTATCTCCAAACTTTAAGTTAATTGATGAAAGTCAAGTTTTACTTAGAGTTCCTAGAAAGAAAAATATGTATAGTGTTGATTTAAAGAACATAGTTCCTAAAGGAGGTTTAACTTGTCTTTTTGCAAAAGCCACATATGATGAATCTAACCTTTGGCATAAAAGGCTAGGTCACTTAAATTTTAAAACCATGAATAAATTGGTTAAGGGAAATCTTGTAAGAGGTTTACATTCCAAACTTTTTGAAAATGATCAAACTTGTGTTGCTTGTCAAAAGGGAAAGAAGCACAGAGCCTCTTGTAAGTCCAAAACAGAGAACTCAATCAGTCTGCTGATAACCGTCAAACGCGTGTCGTAATAATATATAGTATATCCCATTAGATAAGAAAATTACTTTAGGAAAAGTAATAGTCTATCTTCCGAGTGTCGTTTCCACGGCGAGAGATGGATTGAAATCCATGATAATGTATTGAAGAAAAATGCTTGATTATCTTATAAGATTTTTGATTTTAGAAACTACTTTTCAGAAAACTATATTTAATACTAAAAATTATACTAATATTAATACTAGAATTATACTAAACAATTAAACTACGAAAATTAAGCTAAAATAAACTAAAAGATTTATTAGACGAAAATGCTTGCTAAGTGACGTGAAAAGTTCATTAAGTGTGAATTAAGGTTCATTAACGAATTAAGTTCCTTAGAAAAGATAATTAACTCACAACGTTGGCTTATTTCGAAAAAAATATCTTAAAAAGATATTAATTACTAGATGTGTAGTTTGACTATTTTTTTGGATTTTTCCCTTTAAAACATTCAAACTACAAATCTAAATAATCGAGGATTATTAATTAACAAACTTTTTTACAATCCACACTTAAATTCCATCCACTTAATCACTTAGAAGCACTATGAATACTCACTAAGCATAACTGATTAAATATACAAAGCAAAACATTTTATACTAAGCTACACTAATGAATTGAGAAAGGGTAGAAAATGGAACCGAATTGAAGAGCCGTAATTAAACGAATACCACCCGATTTATTTAGCTAAAGCAAATAATTAAATTCGGTCTAGCTATATAAACCTTTAAGCTCCACGCCTCATAAGTTGACCGGTACCAAAGTTGAAACACAAAATAGTAAATTATTATCAATATTACAAAATTTCATCACTAATACTACAATTCCAGTTTACTGAATTTCTATTACACGCACCAATCAAAAACCCAATTCAAATCAAATGCGGTACACATAGTTATTCTAGGCCCCTAATCAATTGGATAGTACTGAATTTAAAAAAAACCAAAGGTCCGAAATGATTCAAAGACCAAACGCAATTCTAGTATAAGCTAAATGAATAAGCCAAAAATATCCGATAAGCTCACAGGATAAACCACACGTCAATAAGCAATAAAATAAGCTACTACAAACTGGACCTCTAACCGAATAAGCAATATAAGAATAGAAACTAACAAACATTTAACGAAACTAAACAAACTTACTTCGAATAAGATAGTACTACTAACAAGACGATAATATTTAAGCACTACACTATAAGCATTCAATTAAGAAAAGAGACACTTAGAATACCTAGATAAGACTTATTATAATACAAAAAAAAGCAGCACGATCTCAAACATAAGGCATAAGCTAACACGAATATAAACTAAAACGAGATCTAAAACTAAAACTACTTAATAAGCCAATACGCAAACGAAATAAGCACGCATCCACATCAATAAGCAAACCAAAAACAGTAAGAAGGGATTAAAATAAGCTATAAGCACTAACGATTTAATCTAAACAATATAAGCTCAACTGAATTCGAATAAGCTGTTTAGGAGCGTATTAAATCAAATAAGATGAGCTTCTAAGAACTATAAAACAATAAAAGCACAAAAATAAGCTAGATCCGAGCTTATTTGAGCTTATTATTCAAAAAGTCCTTAAAAACTAATAAGAATGATTCAAATAAGATTTAGAGAGCTTATAGGAGTCGATCTTTAAGCTTTTAAGGAGCATTGAGACTAATAAGCTAATAGAATAAGCTCGAGAACTCAGCTTATTAAATAAGCCAACACTTAAAGAGAATAAACGAACGAAAACGCTATAAAAATAACCAAACCACTATTTCCAATAAGCTCAAACCATCTTCGTTACAAAATCTTAATAAGCTGTTGAATTAAAAGTTTACAATAAGCTAGAAATGCTTAATAATCTAATCTAAAACGAAAATAAGCGAAAAACTAACTAGAGAAAATTTTAAAACTAAATTCCTAATGATATGAAAGATGTGGGGAGCACGTTATATATAGCCAAGCTAGGAGGGGTGATTTTGTAAATTCCGTCCAATGATTTAGGAATAAAGTAGCCAAGCATTAGCATTTCTTTGTGTGACCTCGGATCGCCAAATTTAACAGGAAGATCCAACCGCTTGTTGAGCGACACGTGGCCATTTGAAAGCTTTTATCATACGCAGCAATTATCATCCATTTGATCAAATGTTATGAAGCGAATTCATATATCCACTTTACATGCCTCGCGTCCTATTATTACTTGCCCAATATATTTGAGTGCGCCAACGCGTGATCACCGGTATTTAATCAAAGGGCACATGAGTTGACGTCATGCTGACGTCACCTTTATTATATAACAGGTTTTCTTTTTGAGCTTATTGTTGGGAATAATCTTGGGCTTTTAATATATTGGGCTGTCCCGGCCCATAAAATGGGTTACGGTTGGCCCAATAAAATCCGAGGGCTCCGTTTGACTCGTTTTCTCGCGCTCTTTTCATTGGCATGCTCAGGGACTTTTCACGACTTTGTCTTGATCTTGATTATTGAGCACTCTTGATCGAAATAAACCGTAAATACACTTTTTGCATTGTTTTCAATCATTTTTACTTGCAAGACATAAAAATACCAAACAAACATATTTGCAATATAATTAAGCATATTTTAGTATTTTTAGTCCGATTAATAGTGTTTAACGGGGTTATAAAGGATGTGTGGTTTAGCACACATCAAACTCCCCCACACTAAGCTATTGCTGGTCCCACACGTAATGTTTATAAAACAAGCCCGAAAATAAATTCTTTTATCCCCCCTTTAACTTATGACCCCTCACAATCAAACAAGAACAGAAATGGTACATTAAAAAGGGTTCAAAAATCATTTATTTCTAAAGCGCCCCTGTTTTAACCACTTATTCATTAATAGATAAAAACTAAGATAAAAATTAAATAAAATTATTTAAAAGGTTTTAAGAACGGGAGTTCGTCATCCTTGACTTTTCACAATCGCCAAACTAAGCTTAAAACGAAATCACAGCCAAATATAAGATTAGATGCTAACACTACTCATAAATGCTAATTTTGTAAGTATATACTAACTTTTCGCTCCCATTATTCCTAAATCCTCTAAAGATTTTTTATTATTATTTTTGGTGACAAATAAATTATGGCCTTATTCGTAATTATCAAAGTAAACCCGGTTTTGACCATAATTAGTTGAACCTTTCCTAAAGAGATCGGTTGTTTTGGTAAGAATAAGGTCCTCATTAAGGTTCTAAAATTCGCACATGATTTAGGGGTTATCATTTTTATTTCATCCGAAATAACTCAACTACGGCATGATTTAGGGGTTATCATTTTTATTTCATCCGAAACAACTCAACTACGAGTCCAGAGACGGAGGCTTTATTTAGATAACCCCGGAGTCGAAATTTGGCTTTATTATTATTATTATTATTATTATTATTATTATTATTATTATTATTATTATTATAGCAACATTATTAAACCTCCCGTTCCTTTAAACAACTACCACATCGGTATGCGAGCCGACCATGGTCCAGGAGTCTTACTTCGACCAGGAGATCCTCGACCTTTTTGAAAACTGTCACATCAGTATGCGAGCCGACCATGATCTAGTAAACTTTTATCAGTCTCAGATTTATTATTCTTACTATGGGCCTTCTTTTGAAAACTGCCACATCGGTATGCGAGCCGATCATGGTCAAGTAATCTTTTATCAGCCCACAGTTCTTATTATTATTACCTCCACCCTTTAAACGACTGTCACATCGGGCGCGAACCGACCATGATTCAGAAGTCTTATTTCGGCTTCAGTTTATTACATTATTATTATTATTATTATTTAGCCAAATTTTAAAGCCTGTGGTCTTTTAACTACCAAGACAACGGTAGAGAGCCGTTAGAAATCGGTAGCCTATTTCCCCACAACACTAACAAAACCTCGATGTGTACCTTAATTTCACCAGAAGGAATCTCTACGAAGGGATTTAAACTAAGAAACGTAAAAACCAAAGTAACTATTTATTTAACAATTATATAACGTTTATGAAGCTGGTGGGAGCAAAAAGCCACAATTAACCTCTATGAGCTCTAAAGAGATCCAACTACTCCACACTTAGTCTAAAAAGCTAAGGGAAAAGCTAGAGTTTAAAACTCGGTCAAGTCAAAAGCTACCTAGATCTACGGGCCTACTTATATATAATATCTAACAATCACTAAGGGAGATTTTTTTTTAATACAATAAAGCAGTAAAAAAAATTAAAATTTTGGTCAAAACGGGGTTGCAAGAGACACAGACAGGCAACTGGTAAGATCAAATTTCGATAGAAATCTCCTCCACACTTAGAATGGAACATTGGCCTCAATGTTCAAAAATGTCAAGATTTACCCCCACACTTACGAACGAAAAAGGCCAATGCAAACAATTCCAAGTGTGAAAGGGGAAACATATATATATATAAGATCAGGATTCTGAATTCCAAAATAAGCAGAAGATCGAAGACCGGATGATTGAAGGATTAAAAATAAGCACGGGTCTTCACGATCTTAAGGAATCCTGCAAAAACGGTACCACACACCAAAGAAAGGAGCACGCCCCCACACTTGGGCTATAAAAATCACATACTCATTTATTAAGAAAATAAAAATAAGAAAAGACACGGGTTGCCTCTCGAGAAGCGCTTGTTTTTGTGCGAGTCTCTAGCTTGGCCCTCCCCGAATTTCTTTGTCCTTAGGGTGAAAACTGACCGAAGATTCGGTCATCAATGAAATTTCACTTAAAATATGACATTTATCGATCAAGAAATTATTAATCAGAAGATGTGGAGATTTTCTCGTGGAAGAGAAAACTCCATCTATAATGAGAATTCCAGGATCGAAAACCTTGTCTTCATTTATGGAGGGAAATGATAAAAAAGTTTCGATCTCAGGAGGATCAATCAGGAAAAGAGGAGCACTGACGAATGAGATAGAATAAAAATCGTCCAGTGGGAGAATATGAAATCTCTCAGATTGGACTCCTTTGATAATGAATATTCCGGGATCGAAATTTATGTCTTCATTTCCAGAGGGAAATGAGACTAAAAGATCGATCTCAGAATTTTTTTTAAAAAAAGTAGAGTCACAATCGGATAGGAGGATAGGAAAATCATTAAGCTCAGGACTCGTAAGTTCCTTGGTTAAATCTCTAGATATATTTTCTTCAAAAAGTATAGTCAACTCTCCTAGGTCGGGCTCAATATTGAAGTAAAAACAATCATACTCTGGTGAAGAAATGATGTGAGTGAGTTCATCGGCGAACTCCTCATGATGAGAATCACTCGTATCGGCAGGAGGAAACGGATCAATCAAAAGATCAAAGATAAATGAATCATATTCAGGAAGAGAAAAATCAGAATGAGTAGTGGTACTGCCACTACTGTAACACCCCAATTGGGTCACAGCGGAACAAGGGTCCGGGGCGTGTTACTTCATAGATCAATAACACAAGATATATATAGAGCGACCAAAAAGTCGTTTCAAAACTGATACATTGGATTTAACAAATATTTGATACAAATAGCCCGAAGCTTTAACTTGTTCCTTATTATTATTACAAAGATACTGGTTTACAACTCATGAGTTTCCCAAAACATAATACAACCATATCTTTAGCATGACTTCCCAAAACAAAATCACCAATGTATCCTTGGCACCTTATGCTTACAGATCTCCTGAAAAACATTGTTTTAAAACGTCAACAATAATGTTGGTGAATTCATAGGTTTGATAAATCATAATATGCAGGACCGCAAGACTTTTCCCGTGATAATGCAACACATGCAGACATCATAACTCAAGATTAACATTTTCTAAGCTCATGACACTGAAGCTCGATGATCTTTCCTTGCAATAATAATTATCATTCAATTTTTGCCGCTTTAGATGTTCACCCTGAAAAACTCCAAATTCGGAACATGCTATACGTTTGTTCTCGGTGAATATGCTAGTCACCCGAACGGGGAGGTTCTTCCCCAAATAGATCTATTCATAAACTATTCGCGTCATCCCATAATGTAATTAACTACTACATATATGCAATTGACAGTTTTCATGATAAGGGGCTCAACTTGGGTTATCGCTACTTGAGGCTAAATGTAATAAATATAATATTATCACTTGAGTCCATTTTTTAAACCAAAGATGTTACGCCCCATAGTTATAATTTCATTGTAAATCGTAAAAATGTGGGGATATGAAACTCACCTGAGTTCTGATAATCCCAATTATCACAGATAATGCGTCACGCAAATCGTAGATGAACCTATTTAAATTAAGGGCGTTTAATAAGCACTAATCGCTTTAATTAACTAACTTATATACTTGTCTGTGTTAGTAATTCATACTATCGTTCGGGCTATTCTTTAATTAGAGGTCCTGTAGTGAAACGTTGATGAGGAGTAGGACACTTTAAATCGCTAAATCCCGCAACTCGTCGTAAGTCCTCGAAAGCGGCTATATGAATCTCCATAGTAATATAGTATTCTGATAACCACAATAATCTCTATATAGTTCAATACACCAACTATGGTTTTGTAAAAATTGTGTGTAATAAGTTAAACGTTTATAATTAGTTTTAGTTTAAAATAAGCATCACTTTTGTGTTTTAAGCCGATTTTGCGTTTCTTATGCCAGCTTTACGGTATTAGGACCGATAGTTATCATAAATTTGACATTTTTATTTTTGGACTTGGGTGAACAGTTCTTTTACTGTTCAATCAGTATATATTTATTTTTATAGTTTTAGTTATCGTAAAAACCTGTAAACGTCATATTTTATTCGTTATAGCTGTTTTTAGCGTTCTTTCGAAACGACGTTCATTATTGGAATATCCTATCAATTTATAAGGTTTAAACAAAATATAACTTTCTGGTCTTATGAACAGTTACTTTTATAAAATAGTTTTATAAAAAGTATTAATTGTCGTTATACTCGGAAATTCATAACTGTTCGTTATTAATTGAAAATTATCGATTCTTATTATTTTGGAATACTATAAATATGTATTATTGTTAAAACATCAAACTCTGATGTTTGAATAAATTTTATAAAAAGTTTTTATAAAAATTCTTTTATAAAATACGTTTATTTATTGTATTTATACCATATAACTTTTTAGTTATTTATCGTTTTGTCTGTTTCTTATTTTTTGGAATCGCGTCATGAGTGTATTAATTTATAAAAATATATATTAGTATGTCTTTATACATTTTGGGACAGAAAGTTTGGGTGACTTTATTAAGGTCTATCTTTAACCTTGTTTTTATATTTTACACTTATAACTTTACCAACACGTGTTCAGTCCTTTTACTTTCATTATGACTTTATTTTTGTGTTCATATATCTTGGACTAAATTCATTTAAACTATATTAACATGTAGTTATATACTTTTTAGCTTGGAACATATCAAGTGATCTTTTAAAAACCCTATTTGCATATTAACACTTTTTAAGCTTATATGATTGTCAAATAATTATGTATCCATTTATAACTTCATAATTACCATCCATACACATGTGGATAAGTTATAAAATATATTTCCAAGAAAAATCCATGTATACAGTTATACACATCTAATGTAATTTAGCTTATAAGGCACATGTTCACAACATAAAATCATGAAATGAAAAGTATAAAGGTATTTAGAAGACCTTAGGAAGGATGAATGTGATGAGAAATAAGTGTTAAACCCGAGTTTAGACCAAAGATCTAAGCTTGACAATAAAAAAACTAGCCTTTCAAGATAAAAACTAGCTTCCCGTTTCTTGATTAATACTTGAGGGGTTATCACATGTTGGAAATCCTTAGAAAAATCTTAAGATGCGATGTGCTCATAGATAGTGTATAGGTGGTATAAAATTTTTTATGGATTGTTTATTAGGGGGGGGTTGCAGCCGTGGCCTAACGAGTGGGGAAAGAGAGGATTTTGTTTTGATTTTTAGCTTCAAGTGATGCTATCGTGTGTTTTCTATCTCTTGCAATATAGGAGTTATATAAGCGAAGGGCTAGTCAAATTAATGAAAACAAAGACCAAAGACTATGGTCTAAGGGGGAGGGGCGGCAAGATGAGGGTTTTGGGGAAAAGTTGGTCAAATTCACTATGCTTGAGCTAGGTCTTACTAACTACATATTATACATGGTCTTGGATAATTAATGTTCATGTTTTCATGTCTCTTAAAGTAGGTATCATCCCATGGAAATAAGGATGATGGTTTACTAGATATTTCTTTTATGCAAATTGAAGTATTATAAGTAATACTTGTAATGTTTTATATAAGATGTGTAGTTTTATTTTCAATGTAAAATTTCAAATGTAAAATTCTTGGTTGGTTTTTATTGTGTACAAAGTGACTAGCAACATTTACTTGGGTAAATTTTAATAAAACTTTAGGTATTGGGTACAATCGTAGGTATTTGTTGAAGTGTAGAATTATTTTTGTGGTTCCGGGTATGCCTAAACTTAATTTGTCGCGAAACGTATTAAATTTACGTAACCAATAAAAATGAATGAACAATGACAATAATTATTCTCAAAATAATTATTCAATACTTGATTGATGTAAACGCTTAATTGTTTGATGCTCGTTTACATTGAACGCTAAATTTTAGCCTACGCGATTTAGCTTAACGTTTACGATTTAAGACAAACGCGTACAATACAAAAGATACATAATAGATTTATCGACGTCGTCAATGACTCGAAAACACAGGGTGTTATAACTACTCTTCTCTCCAATATGATCGTCATCAAAATAGAAAGCTTCATAATCCAGAAGAGAATAATCAGAATGAGTAGTGGTACTGTCACTACTCTTTTCTTCAATATCAAAGCTAAAACTCTCATACTCAGGCAAAGAATCATCAGAATAAGAAAGAAGGGTGTCAGACTCCTCCAAGAAAGAGTCACTATCCTCGAAGGGAGTAGGAAGTGGGGAGAGAGACTCGACCTTAGAATCAGAAGAGGGAGTAGGATTGTCACTTAAAGAATGAATTGGTTTCTGAATATCTAACACTTTAGAAGGTTCATCTTCATCACTCTCATCAGAGTCGTCTGAATAGTAAACGGTGTTAGGATGACCTGGTCCTGGTTGGTGTTGAACACTTTGAATAGTGTATGCAGTTTGCTTTCCAAGGACCTCAATTTGTGCACTCAACGCGAAAGTAGTATCAGAATAATGAGCACTCACACAAGTGGTAGTGTCATAATACACTTCAGCGTCCTACTAAAAATGATGTGTCATATTCTCAATCAAATCATATGCCTCTTGAGGAGTCTTTTGCATGATATTTCCACCGGCAGCCACCATAATCTTGTCTCGATCAACCATCGTTATTCCATGATAAAATGTAAAGATTTGATCAATAAGCAAAATTCTATGATCAGGACGTTTTCGTAAACATGATTTGAATCTTTCCCAAGCTTCAAATACTGACTCCATGGGCAATTGCTGGAAATTCAGAATGTCTTTCCTAAGCTGCAATGCTCTAGAATGTGGGTAGTATTTTGTTAGAAACATAATTTCACAGTCTAACAAGAGAAGCTCGGTCTTGAAGAAATCTAGCATTTTATAGCTCATTAGTTAATTACATAATTAATGTTTAATGATGTAAACGGGCCAAGATGCAAAAAGCCCACAAAGGCCTCCTAGGCCTATCCTTGTTAGTATAAATACACCTAGTTTAGTCAAAATTAGGTTAGACAGTTTTAGTTAGTCAATATTGTTATTAGGGTTTCTAGCCACCAAAAAGGTTTTTCTTTCAATCATCAATAAAGTCTTTAATTTTCTGCATCTTGATTCTAAACATCATCGTTAAGGTTTGTATGAATGATCATGGAACCTACAATTGGTATCAGAGCCTACAAGATTGATGAATTGATTTGGTTTGTTATGTTATTTTTTTCTTGATTTCGAAAAAAAGAGGGTTTTGATTTCTTTGTTTTGATTATTGATACTTGATTCAAAGATGGTTTTTGTTTAATCTAATATCAATCAAACCATCTTGTTAGCAATCAACGATCTCGCGATTTTTTTGTTTTGTTCATCCGTTTTGGTTCAAAAAATATTTAAAAGAAAAGGGGGGTCTCGATTTTTTTCCTTTCTTTTGGTTCGAAACACTCTTCGAAAACAAGCGTCTTTGATCGAATTGTGGTCTTGGATCGTGTCATCATTACTTGTTTTGGAGATTTAAAGGTTGTTTGTGGTGTTTTCTAGCAAGAAAAAGGTCTTAAATAAAAAGAAAAGAAAGTAAGAGATCTTATTTTTGGAAGAAAATATTTGTTTTTCTAAATCAAGATTTGATTTTTATCCTAGGGGAGGTTAATTTTGGGAAGTAAATAATTGGTTCATAAAATCAAAGGGATATAATATTTTAATATTTGGAATGATATTCTTGTTCTTTCTTTTCATCCCTACACAAGATCAATTCATTATTGTTTTTTGCGTTTCTTCTTGATTTTGTTAAAATCCAGTGAAAGATTACGATCTATCTTTTCTCGGTTTTTAATTACAAGATTTGTAAAATCCGGGGAACAGCTAATTGACTTCAACCCAAAACACAAATAAAACAAAAACAACTCCAAACACAAATAAAACAATATCAATTATCACTCAACGATCAGCATCATTCAGTTCTTAGATTCAAACACCAAAGATGACTGATAAGGAGTCAAGTGCTGCAGGTTTCAAAACCTTTGACTCCTTTGGTTCCACACACTCGGTGTGTACAGCAAACCAATGAGGTACACAAAAAGGTTTGGAAAAATTAAAGAGTACCTTACTGCGTTTTTGAGGCCAATCATTACAAAAAATGGAAGTGCAAACATGTTGGTCGGTGTAGTTATAGATTGCAATGTTTTGTTTACGAGGATTATACCATTTTATGGAAAACATTCATAAATCATTTTCTCAAAACTAGTATACTGACATCTATACAGAAAGTAAATAGGTGTGTTTGAGCGTAGTCTTGATAAAATGGGAAGTGACCTATGACAAGTTTGTCTTGCGGGATAACATGCGCCTTGGTGACAAAAATAAGCATCTTCTTGCAAAGACAAGTGTCTACAAAGAGTGATGGACGAATCTTTAGAATGAAAATGAGCGCTTCATTGCGATAATATAGCAAAAGAATCTGCTCTTTGTGCTTTCTTCTGAAATGCAAGTGTACTCCGAGATCGAATTGCAGTTTGTAAAGTAACTTCATCAAAATTACGATAAGGGACACTCCAGGTCGTTGCATTGAAGCTGAGGTTTTTAGAGAAACAACAAATGCTTGCCTCAAATCTGAACACAATCCTCTCTTATTACAAAAAGCAGTTTGTGATCTACATCAAATTCAAAACTAAAAGAACGTCTTCGAAATGAGAGAAGTTTTGTTTGCGTCGAATGTAAACTGCACTCAAAGCTATTTTGAAATTAACCCAGTTAAAATATCAGTTCAAGAAGGGATGACACCATCAGAATCTGGGAAACTCATATCAACTCACGAGAATGTTGAATGTAGGCCCCACCACAGGATACTTATAGCCTTGATCAGCAGGCCATGGTAACTGATAACAGTCACTCAGTGAAAGACGTTCCTCTCACTTCCTTCGGATCCAAAATGATGGGTACAAGATAGAGAACGCCAATGTGAATCGACGGTATCTAGAACTGTCGACTGCTAGTACCCACTCAAGAACTACACTCACAGGGAAGTGGCTATATAAATGCTTTTAAAATTGCAAGATGTAAAGCTGAAGATGTTGGCAAAAAAGAATAGTGGACTAAGAGCTGTGAAACCAAAGTACTTGCTTCAATGATGTACACCAAGAGTTCTAAGTACATTGTTCCACCAAAAAGAGCCAATTGGGTTCAACCGGCCCCGTTGCCTAAAAAGAAGCAGCTGACTTTTCATTCCACCTCCAAAAAGAGCCAACTGGGTAAAACCAACCCCGTTGCCTAAGAAAAAGCAAGTTACTTTTCAAGAACCCCCCAGGACTTCAAATAGACCCACACAGAAACCACCAGTGCAACAAAACAAGAAGCCTAATGTTCCTGTGAATCTGTCTACAAGAACCAAACCTGCCACTGAATCTCGCAAACCTATGCCAAAGAGCCACACTCGGAACCATCGTATCTTGCCCAGTAAAAGTGTGAACGCGAGGAGAGCAGCAGATCACAATAGGAAGTTGAATGTTGTTGATCATAATCAGTTTGTGATTCGTTCTTTGAAGTCTGTGAATACCAAAACCCCCCAGGCCAAACATAGTGTGAATCATACTAAGAAGGTTTGGAAAGCAACCAGAAATCATAATGTGAACACTACTAAGACAGCTTGGAGACCAACTAGAAAGGTTGTTGGTAGTGTTAAGCCTCAGTGGAAACCCACTGGACGACATTTCGCGTTGTATGATAACTGTCCTTTAACTAGGATAATGGAACCCATTGTTGAGCCTTTAGAACTTACCCCGAGCGTTAGTTCTAGTTCCAAAGTTACTATGATCTCTAGGTTCCCTGATTGCAAACTTAGTGATCGAAAGGCTGGTTCCAAGGGGATATCTGGTATTTTTAAATGCTAAAGCATTGTATCCTTTGTATATTTGTATATATATTTAATTTTTAAAAAAAACAAAACAAAACAAAAAAAACAAAAAAAAACTCCTCTTAAATTTTTAGTCTAGATGGCTTGCAGTTATTTCAGACTGTAACCCGGTCTTAACCCAGAGACTTAATGTACGTTTCAGTGCATTATTTCTTCCACAGACAAGAAGTTGTCTAAGACCCGAACAATTTTTCTAATAAACAATTTGTTTTATCAAACATGTTCGGAGTCACCATTCAGACATTGACCAAAACTCTTTCTAACATACACGGGTCACTGTTTGAGGGGGAGAATCAGTTTTACTAACAGTTTCGCAGGTCAGTTGGACGCACTGTTGCTGATTCTAGTACTGCAAGATTGAAACGAGCCACAACCTACGTCTTCAGATGGTTTGATTTATCACTCCTATCTCGGTATGTTTCAGATCTCGTTTTAATATTCACTTGATATTTGTGCTCATTTAGCTCACCTCAATGTTTGAGGGGGAGCTCAATACATTTTAAGTCCATTATAGATCAAAACCATACAAAAGTTGCATACTTTTGATCGGGGGAGAAAATGTGACTTAAATGTAAACCGGATAACTAATGATTCGATTGATTCAAAATGCTAAGTCCTATCCTTGCATGTGCAAAACATCTTTCGAATATCGATGCACATGTATAGGGGGAGTAAAAGTGTCAATATACTCAACAATGTCAAGATACCAAAGCTTTTGTGTTATACACAAGTATCTTGATAATTCATAAAGAATCTTTTGTTTCATGATTGGGAAAGTGATCTTAAGGAATGCGAAGGAATGATATGTTGTACCTCCAGGGTATTCATAGAATACTCATATACTTGTCTTCGGACAGTATCCACTAGTGAGAATGACTCGTCTTACAAATACTTGTATGAGTTTGATGAGAGCCATGAGGCACTTCATATCTTTCGAGATATCTTTCAAAAATCATCAGAGCATTCTGATTTAAACTTTCATTGTGTCCTCAATAAATTTCACAAGCACATCGAATGTTTTTCTAATCATGTTTTTGCCAACAGGTCTTCTACGGTACTTAATTGTATTAAGTAGTAAAACGTTGAATAAGGAATTATACGGTATAGTCAGCAGATAGTAACTGTACT
The DNA here is from genome assembly GCA_026074375.1 of Tanacetum coccineum. NCBI lineage: Eukaryota > Viridiplantae > Streptophyta > Magnoliopsida > Asterales > Asteraceae > Tanacetum > Tanacetum coccineum. Next base: position 28,708 of record BQNB010024806.1, read on the forward strand.
GACTCACTCTTTACCATTCCATTACGGACATTTGGTTTAGAGAACAGCAAGCATACAGAAATCTGATACTTCGGTATTAGAGGACTTAAAGGCTTTGAGCTGGAAAACCTGTCAAGAAGGTTCTTTATTGAATCTATCTGATCACAGGTGCAATATTCGTACTGTATGGTAATCGACTCACCATGTTTCTAAAACAAAGAGTTGACTACTCCAGAGCAAACGGCTACTGGTAAAGAGACATCAAATCCGTTCATAGTTGATAGTTTACTAAAAACTATAAGGTTATCATTGCACCTTGTTATTGCAACAAAGCATTGACTAGTCCATAGCAAACGGCTCATGGTAAAGACATATCAAATCCGTTGATAGCTGATAGTTTGCTAAAAACTATATTGTTCATACTCAAAGATTTGAAGACATCAAGAAAGCTAAGTACATGAAGCTTCCGCACCTCTGAAATCAAAGTTTTCTTCAAATGCTAAAGTCAAAATAATTAGAAGAAGAAAGAGTACTAAAGCTTTCATGATTACAACAAGTATGAGCATGTCAGACCAAAGTTCAGCGAATGGCGAATCGAAGAAAAGATCACATGTAATTCAAGAAAATCTGAGATCAAGATGAAGTTATCAAATCTAGTAATTCAAGTTTCAAAGAGTGAATTTCTACAGAAGCACAAATGTAAAATCAAGTGAAGAACCGCAACGACAACGAGCTAATATGCTATGAATTCAAATATGTACGCTTATGAAGACCTCAAATGGAAGACCTCACTTAGGGGGAGATTGTTAGAAACACAATTTCACAGTCTAACAAGAGAAGCTCGGTCTTGAAGAAAACTAGCGTTTCATAGCTCGTTAGTTGGTTAATTAATTAATGATTAATGTAATTGGGCTGTCAAAGAAAAAGCCCGGAAAGCCCAACAAAAGCCTAGAATGGGCAGAACCTTTTTAGTATAAATACACCTAGTTTAGTCAAAATTAGGTTAGACATCATAGCTAGTCAATATTGTTATTAGGGTTTCTAGCCACCAAAAGGTTTTCTTTCAATCATCAATAAAGTCTTTATTTTTCAGATCTTGATTATACACTATTTCATTGGGTAAGGTTGTATGAATGATCATGGAACCTACAGATTGTTTTTAGCAATCTCCAAATTGCTCACTTCTTTTTTCCTTTCCATAAATTCTTGATACCCTTCCCAATTGACCTTAGCCCGCTTCAGTGCTCATCTCGCACTTGAACTCGACGGTTAAGAATTTCAGTTTGGCGAGTAAAGAGGTTTTTCATGGTTTCTTTATCATCTGGAGGGTTTGAAAACACTTGAGGAATTTCATTTGACAAAGAATTGACAAAATGAGTGGGAGGAGGAGTGCTAGCACGAGAAGTGTAACACACCCAAAATATGTCGCAGCGGAATGGTAACCGAGGGTATTACTTCATAATACAATAGCACAAGATATAAGAGAACGACCTCTAAATGAGTCGTTTGAAAGATAATCTCGTTGATTTAATTGAAATTTAAGAAGTTATAACATTTGTCCTAAAGTAGCATCAAAATAAAAGACTAAAAATAATACAACGAGATTGATAGTTTAAATGCAAGTAGAAATCCTGAATGAAATCCTGAAAGTTTAGGACTCCAATGCTCATCAAGAACAGTTAAGCAGCTTATTTACCTGGAAAAGACTATGCTTAAAAAGTTGTCAACATAGAGTTGGTGAGTTCATTGGGTTAAGTAAGTAACAAAGTTTAGACCTCAAAAACAAGGTTTTTTTTTATTTTTTAAAGTTCTTTTTAAAGTATTGTATTGGCACGGTTTATGAGTGTATACACTTATCGCAGAGCTAGTGATTACGGATTGAACATATAAGCATCTGACATCATAACTGGCAAATGGTATGTATGCCAATTAATTTCTGACAAAGTAAAAGGGTAAGTCTTGCCCTCAATGAATGTCATATTATTTTTAGAACAATCAAAGTTTCCTAGTGAGTGCCCTAAGTAAGACACCTTATAAAACCCGACACATGGTATTACACCTTGTTGGCTTTCTTGTTGATCACACAATCCTGAAGGGGATGTCTATCCCAATAGATTATTTAATAACACTAACGTTTTACTCATGTAATTATACGGATTCATGGTATATTTCGGGCATAGTGGGGGGGATGTTGTTCTTTGTATCCGAGAGATAGAGAGGAGAATTATGAATCACCAAGTTTTTTAAGTAGTTTCGAATGTGGTGTTTTGGATCAGTGAGCCCATTGGGAATATATTATATGTGTTATGCAACCAACCAAAGTCACCCTTGCGCGCGCCCGTGGAATCACCACTAACATCAAATTTATAATGTTGAGATTTGTGTGAGTAAATAGTTTATTATTTAATAAAATGGAGGCCTCACAATATTGAGATCTATTTTTTTATTCACTCACATAAGCTCAACATTGGGAGTTACTTTACTTTAAATCATAGTAATGTTGGATCAAGTGGTTATCACGTTTGTATCTGGAGACAGAGGATAAATGTTCGATCCTCACTCTTTGCAATGTGGTGAATAGGTTTCTTTTTTAATCGTTGTATAAACGCGGAAGTAGCCTTTCTACTTAGTTATGGGTTATAAACTGTAATGTCTCAACCTCCCTCATCACACGTGGATATCGGTAGTAAACCCATGAACGATGATGAATAACGCATGAAAGACAGTATTGAGAGTTACTTTACATAAGCTGAACATTACCTTTCATGTTCAAATTGAACATGAGATAATCTTGATTCTTTTTTTTTATATTTTTAGTTAGATTTTGACCATAAAAAATAGAAGATGTTGTGCTAATGGTGATGTGGAAGAAATTATCGTAGCATAATGCAATTCCTTCAGTGAAATATTCTCCATGTTGAACTTCTCTTCTCACTCCTTTTCCTGACCCAATTAATGGGATTTGGTATTGATACTTATGTGATTATTGATATCAATGCGATTTATATTCCAATGTTTCAAACCTTTTTAAAACTAAAAGTCAAAAGCTAAAAATGAGCAAAAACAGGTGATAATCGAAGATGAAACATAGTAATATTTTAATGTAACTCGTCAGCTAAAAGGTTCTGCCCCAAGTCCTAACAGAGTGTGCACGCGTCTTTGCCTTTACAGGAAACTAATCTTTCATGAATGGAGCTCACGTTATGCAACCAAAGAAGGATCGGATATCCATAAGTTTACAAACTCAGAATGTACAGAAGATGGCGATTAGGAAATTGCTTATTGGAAAATTCAGAAGCAAGACCTATATTATTCTGATCAACTTGCTCTTTTTATAAAATCCAAAAATACCTTATATTGTAAAAATTGAGGTGTTTTGCTAATCTTGATAAAAGTAGTTTAATTGCGAGTTAAACCTTCTTACTCGCAGCTTTAGAAACACTTCTGTTCTACTATTTAGTATTGTTTTTAATTACTGAAAAATCACATAAGTATTGTTTTGAGTATATGAAAATATTGAATTCAGGGCTAATTCTTCTTCTTCTTGATATATCTGAACACTTTATATACTAAATGTTAATAACTACATTTAATTAGTTAAAATTTAATTCAAAGTGTATACCATATTGATTTTTTATATATACCTATTGTAATGCGTGTTCGTTTGCAACAAAAAAGGAAAATACATAATTTATGCGACATATAGATATAGATACAACATTTTAACATTTTTATGTTTACTTATTGATAAGCTGTTAGTTGACAAAATAATTATCTCCATAAACATATGTGTACATTCTAGTAGTGTAATAGTACAACGGTACAACCAGTTACTCAAATATAATTTCACATTAATTATATAAAAAACAAAACTAAGTACATTACTAACTGACTTATGCCAAAACTATGACTAACTGCACTGTTTGCTATCGACTTAGTAGCCCGGACGGGTTCATCTTCATTCGATGTGACAATGTGTTGAACCATTTGAGCCGGACCCGGTTTAGGCATGTCACAGTGACCAATATCCAAATCTGATAACAAGCCCAAATCGTCTCCTAACCCATTTCGACCGTCGTAACATAGTCCCAAGTTATTTTGCAGCTTCAACTTTTTTCTCATTTTCCAAATCATTTCCTTCCCAAATGGTATTGGGCCAACCAACTCATTATCATTAAGCCTTAACTCACTTAGCCCATTTAAATTTCGGTAACTTGTTGGTATCGACCCATTTAAACGGTTCCTATCGAGGTGGAGGATGCGTCAACTCCTACTATATACATTGTAATTTGATAGTTATGAATGAGTTATAAGTCATGAATAAATAAGCGAGTATCATCATTTTAGGTTGTTTCGTCCTCTTAGTCAAACGACCTACAATTCATGTATTCTTATATGGGGAAATCATGCCTGCTGCAACAAGCAGGCAACTTGCCTGCTTTTCTTTGCAAAAAGCAAGCACCTAATCTACTATTCAACTTCAGGAACCAAATACGAACACAATTTTTTTATCTTTTTCAAAGGAAAGCAGGCAAGTTACCTGTTTTTTGCAGCAGGCATGATTTCCCCTTATATATACAAACTATTTGATGAAAGATGAGAAATAATCATCTTTTACTTTCTATTATTATTTTTTGACAAAATAAAATAATATTAAAATACAAAAAGGTGATATATTCATGCTTAGCACGGTTGTTGGAGCATACAGTATGGGCATATTATCCTTCAGGCGACATCGGATTTGGCACCCATACAGCCAACCCTGCCGACAAACCACACTCGCCCTAGAGGGTTTTTCGAAAACCCATATTCAGCGTTTTGAATCCAACACCGATCAAGACTTCCCCTCATATACGAAACCTTGTTTGGACCACTAGGGTGAATCTATCCATGTTGCGGATGAGATCTTTTTCAGTGAAATTTTTTCACTCACGAGGTGAATACTCTATGCTATTAAGGGACTGTGAAGGATGAAAGATAAACTGAAATTGTCTAGTATAAAACAACCACCAAAAAGAGCTGGGGAGTTGGTTGAGGTCTGATAATCAGATTCACCAGCATTATGTCTTATGTTATGTTATTGCATTTTTTTCTTAAACAATTGACGGATTTTCTTTGATTCTAAAAACATAAAATTATAACAAAAACAATAAGAAAAATAAAGAATTTTATTTTGGTCTAATTTGATCATTTATACGAAAACTGTTTCTAAATACATTCAAATTCCTTACTTTTTAGAGGCATTTCAGTTCTCCTCATTTTGTAAATTATAGAATTTTAAATTCTTTAATTTGACATACCAAACACAATATTTAGAGAAATGTAAAATGAAAATGCCATGATGATGTGTCGTTGTGTGGTGCTTATTTATTATAGTTCAAGTTTTAAATTTATATTTTGCCGACTTAACCAAAAACAACACTTTAATGGGTAGTGTACCCGGTCGGTGGTAGATTCATGGTAATTAGGGTGTCGAACACTTAAAGCGAGGTTAAATCTCACAATTTATTAATATTTTGTTTATCTAATCTATGTTAATTCTAATCTAAGACAAACATATGCTAATCCTATATTAGTTCTAATCCTAATGCTAACAGGTAAAAAGGGGGTTTTCAGCTTAAGAGACTGGCACGGGTTTGGTTTGGTGACTCCAATCAATTCAAGCACTTAACCACGCAAGCAAAATTATCATTAGATAATGAGAGCGACGAGGTCTTTATGTTATTTATAACTGTATTAGCATAAATAAATCTGATTAGAAGTGGTTCTGTTTATGTTAAACCCCCAAATCTGGGCTTTCAGTGAATGTTGAATATCCGATGGGCGTTACTCCTTAGTCAATAGCACAAGATATGAGAACAACTACTAAATGTGTCATTTAAAAAGATACATTGGATTTAACAAAATACTTGTTTATTACATAAGCCCATGGCTTCAAATTGTTCGACAACATAAGTAAAGATTTTGGTTTATATCAAATATCTTAAAATGTAATACACCCTAAATCTTTAGTACTGACTCCTCCAAAGAGTAATCCCCACTGTATCTAGGACACCTCATGCCTTATTGACCTGAGAAAACATGCTTAAACCGTCAACATAATTGTTTGGTGAATTCATAGGTTTATGTAAATCAATTGCAGGACTGCAAGATTTCCAAGTGTATGATTAAGCAACAGATGCAAACATCATAAAAAGTAATTACGGTTTCCTAAGCTCATGACACCGAAGCTCGACGTATATGGATGCAATAAATTGCCAATAAATACCCCTGAATGATGTTCTAACCCGCAACATCCCAAATCTGACATGGTATACGTTTGTTATCCGGCACACCGGCATAGTGAGCACTACTCACCTAACCTTGGACGTCTATCCCAAATAGTCTATTATTATAAATTCTCGCTTGCAATCTAGAATTGAAGTTAGTTCATGATAAAGGGCTTAGTGGGTTATCGCTACTTAGGCAAACACGTAATCATTGTATAAAATGTACACTTGCGTCCAATTTGTAAAACAAAGCATGTTCTCACCCCAAAGATGTAAATCATTTAAATAATTGTAAAACACGGGGCTATGAACTCACCTTAGTAAATAGTCCTCTGAAAATGATAATATATCCAAGTATAGCAAATGAATCACACCGTCAAATACCTAAGTAAATACGGCCAGTCTTAGTCTACACTTTAGGCTAAAGACTCAATGTATAAACTATAATAAATTTCTAGTTTATATATACTGTTATCACTTGTGTGGTGGTGCAAATGTTTAGTGAATTTGTATTCACTTGATGGCTCTTGGGAAGGTATATGATTACACCTGTTCTTGTATACGTATAAACGTTATTAATAATTATTTCTATTTTGTTGATCCCAAGCCTTGATCGATTCTTTACCTTGTAAAGTGTATGTTACCTTGGATGAATCCAAAATAACAATGGTTGAGACTTTGTTTGTATATCAAAGTGTATGCGGAATCTACACTTCAATACTCTAGAAGTATTAATCAATGGAACAGTACCAGACAATGAACAATGAATAAAACATAAAATGCTTCAATATTATTAGAACAATAATACGAGTACTCTTGCTTAGTACTAGGGTTACAACCTTGAAGCTATATATTCTTTCTCTAAGATGTATCTTTATCTCTCAAGCATATCTAAATCCTTAACCTAGAATCTCCTTTTATACACCACAAGGAGTCCTTTACAAGATAACTACCGAACTTTTAGGATCAATTACAATTATAATCATATACGTAACTTCCTAAAATATATACATTTCCATATTTATCTCTTTGCATCCTTATCTCCAAGTCAGCAGCTTTGACCATCAGCAGTATTAACCTTTCTTCTAGTAGTATTAACTAACACTGACAGTACTAAGTTTGTACTGGCAATACTAACTCCATTAGTACTGTTAGTTATACCTTGGCAGTATTAACTATTGATGAAAATTTATTCCCAACAATCCTCCCCTAAACTTGTGATTTATCTTCAAATCCCAAGTTTCTTCTGGATTAAATCTTCTTGTCTTCTGATGATGATTCTTTTAAACACTCTTCTACTTCTGCACTTGTGATCTGATGAACTTTAGTAGTTCATATGTTTGTGTACTTTCATGATCAACCTCCAATCTCTTATTCAACATCTTTGATATCATTTCTTGACTTAGAGGATACTTCTTTTCTCTAAGCATATGTATGGCAATTCCATTTTTCATCAGCAGAATATGAACTCTACAAAAATCACATAAACTCAAACTTATCAGATTATACTCATTCTGATTCTTCCATATTTTACTCTCCTTATCAGGCTCAAAAAGTGTATGCAAGTCTCCCCACAACATTAAATCATATCCTTCTGGTTTTGAGGAACTATACCTTTCTTTGACCAGCCTGTATAACTCCATTATATCTTGTCTATCAAAATCATATAACATCTCACTCAGAATCTTGTAGTTCTTTGAGCTACCATCTCTTCTGATGATTTTGTAGTACATGAAGTTTTCTGACAAAGTGTAAGTCTTCCAATCCACAATTGGATACTTTGTAGATAGAGATTCAACATCTATAGGAACATCTTCTCTTGGTATTATATCTAAATATCCTTTGAGTTCTTCATTCTCAGCATCTTCTTCCATCTTTTGTCTCTTAACAGTACTTCTTGTGCTTTTTCTAGGAAGAGATTTCTTCTTCTTTCTTATAGTATCTTTCTCAACTTGTTCTTTTTCAATCTATTGAAACTCAGCAGGCTTTTTCTTTTCCTTTTCAATATCCAAATCCATAGGCACAAAGTTATGATTGTATTCCCATACCTTTTCAAAAATTGGCCTAATCTCAGCATAGCTCATTCCTTTAAAGTCTTTCATCTTGTAATTACTTTGATTCTTCAAGTAGATAATCATGTTCTTCCTTGCTTGAGCTTCTGACTTTGGTTTATTCTTCAAATCCCAGTACTTTTGAACCGAAGGACCATTCCAATCAATATCCTTAGTTGTCTTAGGATCAGTAGTAACTCTTTCTTCATCCAGTGCTAAAAGCTGTCTTGCTATCTCTTCATCTCTTGCTACTTGTGCTCTTTCCTCTTCATCAACTTGTTCTTGCAATCTGATAGCTTCTTCTAAACCCAGTCTTTCTTGTTCCAATAACTTCTTGGACTTTTTCACAGGCTCTGTTTCAGTCATGATTGCTTTTCCTTTATCCTTCCTTGTCCTTTTCTCTTCACTCCTTCTTCTATAAGTAACAGTTCTTCCAGTAGTACTAATATTTACCTTAGCAGTACTAACCACTGGAACTTCACTAGTAGTACCTTTTGTTGCTCCAGCAGTACTAACTTCAGAATTCCCTTTCTCACTGCTTCCTTGATCTTGAATGACTTCAGTGGGAGTCACTTCTTGAATAATAGGTTCAGTTTCAGTGCTTGCTTTCTCTTGAACCTCTACATCAGATAATTTCCTCCCCTATTTAAAAGAATCATCTTCTTCATCCTCTGAAAGCACAACCCTTGCTCTCTACCTTGCTTTCCCAGTCTTGACTTTAAACTCTAACTTCTTAATCTTGAGAATAAGCTTAGTGAAAGCAGAACTATAAGTTTGCTTTGTCTTCTTCAAATCATCCTCCAAGACTCCAATTCTCTCAGATAGTTTGGTAACCAAAGTCGTTAATTCATTTAGTTTCAAGCTACCCTCAACACTTCCATGTGAGTGAACAGCATGGAGAGGTGAGTCATAGGGTGTAGGAATATGTTGTTCTGCTCCAGGTAATGGTTGTGTTGGTTGTGTTAGAGATGGGAATGATATAGCAGCAGTGGTTTGATCAGGTGAGTGTTCAATTGAAGGTTCAAGTGAGTGTGAAGGTGAGGATGTGATTCCTGAAGGTGAAGTGGAAGGTTCAGAACATTTAGCATAGTAGGGAATAAATCAACTTCTTGGCCTGAATATCCCTTTGTAGGCCTCTTCATATTCTTAAAGACTTTGATGCTAAGAGAGGGTACATGATATGTTCTTGAGTGTTGTTGAAGTTGTTTCCTCTGCATATCTAGGCATATTTGAATGAACCTAGGGTACATTAAAAACTTATGGGGGCTTGAAATATTAGACACCATATGCTCAAAAATCAACCTAGAAAAGTTATATCTCCTATTGGTAGCTAAACAGATAATAGCAGTTGCAATGTGACTACTAAACTGCTCCTAAGCAGTCTTCTTGGGCTAAGACAATGAAGAATAGTGTGGATAAGAAACCTCCATTGAGGTGAAAAAGCACCCTTTTAAAAAGTTAACTTATCTGAATCTGTGTGATATCCCATGAGTGCCAACTGCTCAAAAATCTCCGAGTTAGGTATAGAAGTAATACCATCATGATCATCCAACTTGAGATGTCTTCTTAAAGATGCTTCAGTGATAGTCTTTGAGTGACCATCAATGGTAGCAGTAATCTGGACTTCTCCATTATCATCATTAGTAGCTTCAGCAGACCTCTAAAATTGTTTGATAAAAGAGATATAAACATCTGGCTTCTTTGTGAGTGCATAGCAAATGTGACTTCGATTTAGGAAATCGATGACTTGATGAAACCCTTCACTTCCTGTAGATTTCTCTAAAAACGCTACCATGTTGTGCTTGTCACAAAATTCCAAATTTGCCATGAATAAAAGTGTGAGTAATCGTGTGGGATATGATCGTTTATGAAAGAATGAATGCTGGAGAAAGTTAATTGAGATTATGTAGAGAAAACTTAGAGATATGGTTTGACCGACTTAAAGAAATTTGAGGTTATCGTGAGTGAATCATGCGAATATATAGAAAGATCACGAAAGTCCAATTAGTCAAACCCTATATCATAGGTATTTGGCGGAAATATCTCAACGGCTCTATTTATTAATGAAAAATTCTGTTAGGACTCAAGCAGTGCTAACGGTCATTCAGCAGTACCAAATTTAGTCTAGCAGTACTAAAATAAGCCTAGCAGTATTAACTTCTCCACCAAAAGCAGTACAAACTCCAAACTTGTGTATCATTCAAAAAATAGCTTCACACAATCTCTCTTTCTGTTTTTAAGCTCACATTTTATCTCTCAATTCTTTTAACTCACTTTGCACTCTATCTGTTTTTCACACATCCCTCTATCTGTTTTTAAGCTCACCAATTCTCTTTATTCTTTTGGCTCACAAATTCACACAAAGTATAGTTTTTGGCAAACTACCAGCCATTAACGGATTTGAGTAGTCTTTACCAATAGCCGTTTGCTTTGGACTAGCCAATGCTTCATTGTAAAAACATGGTGCATTGATGACCATATAGTTTTGAGTAAACTATCAACTATCAACGGATTTGAGAAGTCTTTACCAATAGCCGTTTGCTTTGGACTAGTCAATTCTTGATGTCTATTAGACATGGTGAACTGATGACCATTTGTTGTGTGGTGTTACAACCAACACTTCAAGAACAACCAACATTCCTCCCCTCAAATATTGAACCATTGAGTAACCAATTTCACACTTCATTGCTTATCCTGAAAGAGTTAGCTCAAAACCAAAAAAAATAATCTAACCATTTTTCTTGTTTAGCAGTATTAAATGTTACTAACAGGATTAACAGTGAGACATAGAAATAACTAGCAGTACTAACTATAAGTAACAGTTTTGACATGGCCTACCAGTATCAAACCTTTGATTAAAACACCTTTTTGTGAATGCTGTTCTTTTTGAAAAGGGTCTGTGAACAGTTGATTGTGCTTGATTTTGAAAATATGTCCTTGGTCTAGCATAATGAATTGTTGATTTGGGGTGAGCATTATAAAAAGGCCTAACAGTATTAAAAGACCTAGCAGTACTAAAAGGTCTACCAGTGTTAACAGACCTAACAGTATTAACAGGCCTTGCAGTATTAAAAGATTTTAGGCCAGTCTTCATTAAAACTGCTCTTGGAGCCATATGTTTGTATGCACTGGGATGAGAGGTTCTAGAATAGTAGTCATTATCCTCTTTGTTATAATTATTTCCACTTACTATTCTTTTCCTTTGTTGGTTGGGACAGCTGTATTGAATGTGATCAAAACTTCCACAGATAAAACATGCTTTGTTATTAAAGACAAAGTTACATCCAAACTGATTGGAGTTTTGACCATTCCAATTCCTTTGGTTTCCCCTAGGTCTTTGTGACCTGTACAACTCAGCATATCTCACTGGCTTCCTAACTGGTTTTTCTATTTTAACAGCAGTAGGAATAATAGTCTTCTTCTTTACTACAATAGTAGTCTCAACTTCATCCTCATCATCTGACACCCAATCCTCAATAATTGGAGCATCATTATTCTTCCTAACTTTCTTAGGTTCTACTTCACTAACATGATTAGCAGGATAGAAAAACTTTTCTTTCCAATCTTTGTCAACCTTAAGTGGAGACTCAAAAGAGCTAGTTTCAGTATCAGTCATTTGATGTTGTTCCAAAGAGTCATCAGTATTCTCCTTAGAATTATCTGACTCTTTATCACAACCAGTGATAGGCTTTAAACTAGAATCCCTAGGACCATACTCATTAACCTCAGGTTCTTTGAATTCTTCAAGACCTGAATAAGATAAGTCTAAAGGTGTTGGTCTATTAAGAATCAAAGGATGAGGTGAGGGGACAGCATTATAACCTACTCCTTTCTTGCTTTTGTCAGTTATCTGACTTTCTAACATTTCATTTAAGTCTTTAGCAGATTTATCAAACTTTGCAATCTTAAAATCAACTCCCTCCTTTTCTTGTTTAACCTTTTCAAGCTCAGTCCTAAGTAATCCTAACTGATATTCTTTAGAACCTACACTTCTTTTAAGTAGAGCAATTTCCTCAGAGAAACGAACTTCATGTTCTCTATATTTAACAATTTGATCTTCTAAAGTTGCTAAACCTCTTTTGTATGTAGCTGCTTTAAAACCAGTATCACTTAATTTAACAAGCAAATCATCATACTGTTTCTTTAGAGCTTCATAGTTTTTTAAACAATTTTTTAAACAAGATTTATTATTATTTACCTCAGAATCTGAGAATACCATGAGAGCCATGTTTGCCTGAATCTCTTTCTCTGCCATGTCACTCCAATCAAATCCAGCACCATCTATAGCACCCAATTCCTTTTCAGAAGCATCTTCAATCTTTACTACCTTTGTTGAGCTACCTTGATTCCAATTTCTGTTGTCTTTACTCCCAAGTGCTTTGCATTCCCTAGCAAAATGTCCTAATTTATGGCAGTTGAAACATTCTACCTTTGATTTATCATACCCAGCAGTATTGCTTCCATCAATGATGATTTTCCTTCCAGTTCTCTGATAGAACTTTCTTGCCCTCATGCTTAGTAGTGCCATATTCCACTTTAAATCCATTTCTTCCAAATCATCATCATGAAGTTGCTCAAGGTCTTCATGAACTAGTTGAGACCCTTTTGGTTGAGTGGATAGAAAGGCATATACTGTGGCATCACTAAAGCTAGCAGTACAAATTTCAGTACTGGCAGTATTAACCTTTGTGGTAGCAGTACTAACTTCAGGGTTAACAGTATTAATATTATTAGTACTGCTTGCACCTGAAGTAGTTACAAATGCCAAGTTTTTATCATCATTGCTTGCACCAGCAGATTTCTTAACCTTCTGTTCAACAATTTTAAAATTGTTGTACAAATCATCCAAACCCATAGTATCAAAATCAGGTTTGTTCATCCAAACTACCACATGTGTATCCCATTCAGAAGGTAAGCTCCTTAAAAATTTTACATTTAGATCTTCTGGAGGAGTAACCACACCCAGAATTGCCAATCTACTAACAAGCTTTTGAAGCCTGTTAAAGATAGAATCAAGTGATTCTGAGCTTGAAGCACTAAAGTTTTCATACTGTTGTTTCAACAGAGCCTTCTGTGTCTTCTTTGTTGCTTCATTCCCTCCAAATCGAGCTTTAATTGCAGCAAACATTGATTGAGCATCAACATACTGGTCGAAGGTAAGTTGATGTTCATTGGGCAGTGCCATGAGCAGTAGACTTCTTGCCTTTACATCATTCTTTTTACATGTCTTTTCTTCAATAGTAGAAGGCACAGTCATCTTTGTTGTTGTTGATGTACCACTTTCTGATGGTGTTGTTACAGGAATAGGTACCCATGAATTCCCATTCTCTATGACCTCCCATAGAGCATAATCCTGGATCTGAAAATACTGTTTGATCCTGATCTCCCACATCTCATACTCCCCGAGTTTGAGCATGGGAAGCTTAGCCAAAGCATTGTTCTGTGTATTCTCCAACTCCATTACTTCTAGATCAAAGTTTCTCAAAGCACAGGCTCTGATACCACTTGTTGATCCCAAGCCTTGATCGATTCTTTACCTTGTAAAGTGTATGTTACCTTGGATGAATCCAAAATAACAATGGTAGAGACTTTGTTTGTATATCAAAGTGTATGCGGAATCTACACTTCAATACTCTAGAAGTATTAATCAATGAAACAGTACTAAACAATGAACAATGAATAAAACACAAAATGCTTCAATATTATTAGATCAATAATACGAGTACTCTTGCTTAGTACTAGGGTTACAACCTTGAAGCTATATGTTCTTTCTCTAAGATGTATATCTGTCTCTTAAGTATATATAAAACCTTAACCTAGGATCTCCTTTTATACACCACAAGGAGTCCTTTACAAGATAACTACCGAACTTTTAGGGTCAATTACAATTATAATCATATACGAATCTTCCTAATATATAAGATATACATTCCATATTTATCTCATTGCATCCTTATCTCCAAGTCAGCAGCATTAACCATCAGCAGTATTAACTTTTCTTCTAGCAGTATTAACTAACACTGGCAGTACTAAGTTTGTACTGGCAGTACTAACTCCATTAGTACTGTTAGTTATACCTTGGCAGTATTAACTCTTGATGAAGATTTATTCCCAACAATCCTCCCCTAAACTTGTGATTTACCTCCAAATCATCAAGTTTCTTCTAGATTAAATCTTCTTGTCTTCTGATGATGATTCTTTCAAACACTTATCTACTTCTTCACTTGTGATCTGATGAACTTCAGTAGTTCATATGCTTGTGTGCTTTCTTGATCAACCTCCAATCTCTTACTCAGCATCTTTGATATCATTTCTTGACTTAGAGGATACTTCTTTTCTGTAAGCATATGTATGGCAATTCCATTTTGCATCAGCAGAATGTGAACTCCACAGAAATCACATAAACTCCAACTTATCAGATTATACTCATTCTGATTCATCCATATTTCACTCTCCTCATCAGGCTCAAAAAGTGTATGCAAGTCTCCCCACAGCATTAAATCATATCCTTCTGGTTTTGAGGAACTATACCTTTCTTTGACCAGCCTGTATAACTCCACTACATCTTGTCTATCAAAATCATATAACATCTCACTCAGAATCTTGTAGTTCTTTGAGCTTCCATCTCCTCTGATGATTTTGTAATACATGAAGTTTTCTGACAAAGTGTAAGTCTTCCAATCCACAATTGGATACTTTGTAGATAGAGACTCAACATCTACTGCAACATCTTCTCTTGGAACTATATCTAAATAATTTTTAAGTTCTTCTTTCTCATCATCTTGTTCCACCTTTTGTTTCTTAGCAGTACTTCTTGTTCTTCTTCTAGGAAGATATTTCTTCCTCTTTCCTGTAGTCTTCTTAGAGGTATCTTTCTCAATTTGTTCTTCTTCAATTTCTTGAAACTCAGCAGGCTTCTTCTTTTCCTTTTCAATTTCCAAATCCATAGGCACAAAGTTATGATTGAAATCCCATACCTTTTCAAAAATTGGCCTAATCTCATCATAGCTCATTCCTTCAAAGTCTTTCATCTTGTAATTACTTTGATTCTTCAAGTAGACAATCATGTTCTTCCTTGCTTGAGCTTCTGACTTAGGTTTATTCTTCAAATCCTAATACTTTTGAACTGAAGGATCATTCTAATCAATATCCTTAGTTGTCTTAGGTTCAGATGTAGCTCTTTCTTCATCCAATGCTAAGAGCTGTCTTGATATCTCTTCATCTCTTGCTATTTGAGCTCTTTCCTCTTCATCAACTTGTTCTTGTAATCTGATAACTTCTTCTAAACCTAGTCTCTCTTGTTCCAAAAGCTTCTTGGACTTTTTCTTAGGCTCTGGTTCAGTCATGATTGCTTTTCCTTTATATTTTCTTGTCTCTTTACCAACAGTACTAAGTGATTCACTAGCAGTATTATCATTTATAGGAGCAGTACTAATTTCAATGCCAACAACACTATCTTCTGGTTGTCTTTCTTCAGTAGTATCATGAACAACATCATCATCAACTTTATCATCTTGATGAAAGTAGGTGTTAGGGTCTTCATCTATTTTTCCCTGTTTGGAAGAATCATCTTCTTCATCCTCTGAAAGCACAACCTTTGCTCTCTTCCTTGCTTTCCCAGTCTTGACTTTAGATTCCAACTTCTTAATCCTGAGAATAAGCTTAGTGAATGCAGCACTATAAGTTTGCTTTGTCCTCTTCAAATCATCCTCCAAGACTCCAATCCTTTCAGACAATTTTGTAACCAAATTCATCAATTCTATTAGTTTCAGGCTACCCTCATCACTTCCATGTGAGTAAACAACATGGAGAGGTGATTCATTGGGTGATGGAACATGGTACTCTACATCAAGTGAAGGTTGAGGTTCAAAGGTAGGTTCAGTGGAAGGTTCAGATGATTGTGAAGGTGATGATGTGATCCTTACTGGTGAAGATGAAGGTGTAGGTGAAGTAAGCATAGTAGGAAATAACCCAATTTCTACCCCTGTATATCCTTTGGTAAGCCTCCTCATGTTGCTAAAAACCTTGTTATTTAGAGAGGGTACAGGATATGTGCTGGAATGTGTCTTAAGCTGTTTCTTCTGCATATCTAGGCAAATTTGAATAAACCTAGGATACATTAAAAACTTATGGGGGCTTCCTATGTTTGTGACCATATGTTCAAAAATCAGCCTAGAGAAGTTGTATTTCCTATTTGTTGCTAAGCAGATAAGAGCAGTAGCTATGTTACTACTAAATTGCTCCCAAGCAGTCTTCTTAGGGCTAAGACAATGAAGTAGAGTATGTATAAGAAACCTCCATTGAGGTGAGAAAACACCCTTCTGAAAAGTTAACTTATCTAAATCTGTTTGATACCCCATGAGTGCAAGCTGCTCAAAAATCTCTAAGATGGGAATAGAAGTGATACCATCATGATCTTCCAACTTGAGATGTCTTCTTAATGAGGCTTCAGTGATAGTCTTGGATTGGCCATCAATGATAGCAGTGATTGTTACCTCCCTATCAGTGTCAGTATAAGATTCAGCATTTCTCCAAAATTGTTTGATGAATGAGATATAGATATCTGGCTTCTTAGTGAGAGCATAGCTGATATGACTTTGACTTAGGAAGTCAATAACTTGATGAAATTCCTCACTCCCTGTAGACTTTTCCAAGAACGCAGCCATATTGTGCTTATCATAAAATTCCAAACTAGCCATGAGAAAAAAGGTGATTAATTATGTGGGATATGATCGTTTAAGAAAGTATGAAGGCTGGAGAAAGTTAATTGAGATTATCTAGAGAAAACGTAGAGATATGGTTTGACCGACTTAAAGAAATTTGAGTTTATCGTGAGTAAATCAAGCGAATATATAGAAAGATCACGAAAGTCCAATTTGTCAAACCCTATATCGTAGGTATTTGGCGGAAATATCTCAACGGCTCTATTTATTAATGAAAAATTCTGTTAGGGCTCAAACAGTGCTAACGGTCATCCAGCAGTACCAAATTTGGTCTAGCAGTACTAAAATAAGCCTAGCAGTATTAACTTCTCCACCAAAAGTAGTACAAACTCTAAACTTGTGTATCATTCAAAAATAGCTTCACACAATCTCTCTTTTTGTTTTTAAGCTTAGATTTTATCTCTCAATTCTTTTAACTCACTTTGCACTCTGTCTGTTTTTCACACATCTCTTTATCTGTTTTTAAGCTCACCAATTCTCTCTATTCTTTTGGCTCACAAATTCACACAAAGTATAGTTTTTGGCAAACTACCAGCCATTAACGGATTTGAGTAGTCTTTACCAATAGCCGTTTGCTTTGGACTAGCCAATGCTTCATTGTAAAACATGGTGCATTGATAACCATATAGTTTTGAGTAAACTATCAACTATCAACGGATTTGAGAAGTCTTTACCAGTAGCCGTTTGCTCTGGACTAGTCAATTCTTGATGTCTATAAGACATGGTGAACTGATGACCATTTGCATAAGGGCTATGACAGGTTTCAGAAGATATTGAGTCAACTCAATCAGATGCAAGCTAAGCCAGACAATGAAGATTGTAACATGAAGTTTCTCAGAGCACTTCCACCTTCTTGGTCACAGGTGGCCATCACTCTTAAAACAAAGGGTGGTCTTGATTATCTAAGCTTTGATGATCTATACAACAAGCTTAGGACTCTTGAAATTGATGTGAAGGGTGGCTCAAGTTATGATTCAAGAGGTACTTCTGCTCCTACCCATTCAGCCTTTATTAGTGCTGCTAGCACTAATTCAAAGATGTCATATCCTGATCAATCCCATTCAACCACTTTTACTTCTGCTTCATCAAGTCCTACTGCTTCTAGCAATGTGATGGAAAATGTTCTCCATTCCTTTGTTGCTGAAAGTGATCCACAACAGCAGATCACTTATGAAGATTTTGATCAAATTGGGAAATTGGATTTGGAGGAATTAGACATCAAATGGCAAATGGCAATGCTCTCTGTTAGGATTAACAGATTTGAAAAGAAAGCTGGGAGAAAGATGAAGTTTAATAACAAGGATGCTGCAAGGTTTGACAAGAAGAAGGTCAAATGCTATAAATGCTCAGAGTTGGGTTACTTTGCTAGGGAATGTACAGGAAAACAGTTAGATTCTAAAGCAAGGTACTCTTCATTCAAACTGAAGGAGCTGGATAAGACAGAAGAACCAAAGGCCTTGTTGTCTGTTGATTCAATGTTAAACTGGTCAGATCATAAAGGTGAAGATGTGGAAAATGGTGCTGCTCAAGTATATGGGATGATTACTGGAGCTGAGGAGGATGTTGCTGGTAGTGCTACTAGTAATGCTACTGGTGATGTTGCTGATGCTGCTGCTGAATTTGCCCTCATGGGTATCTCTTTTAAGGTATAAACTTGTCCTTTTGGTTGTGAACATTTATATGCTAAACTTAAAAAGGAATTTGACAATGTAGAAGCTTAATACAAAGAGTGTTATATTCAAGTTCAAGCATATAAAAGTACTTTACAAACTTCATTAGTGCTGCTAGCACTAATTTAAAGATGTCATATCCTGATCAATCCTATTCAACCACTTTTACTTCTGCTTCATCAAGTCCTACTGCTTCTAGCAATGTGATTGAATGTGATCCAAACTCCACAATAAAACATGCTTTAGTTATTAAATACAAGGTTAGCCATCCTAACTGATCTAGATTTTTGACCATATGCCATTCACTTTGGTTTCCCCTAGGTCTTGTGTGACCTGTAAACATCTCAGCATATCTAACGGTCCTTTTAACTAGTTTTTCTATTTGAATTGACAGACACACATGATTAGAAGGATAGAATCAAACGTTTCTTCCAATCTTTGTCAACTTAAGTGGAGACTCTAAAGAGCTAGTTTTCAAGTATCAGTGCATTTATGGTGTTCCCAAAGAGTCATCAGTATACTCCTTAAGAATTATTGTGACTCTTTATCACAACCAGTGGTAGGCTTTAAACTAGAATCCCTAGGACCATACTCATTAACCTCAGGTTCTTTGAATTCTTCAAGACCTGAATAAAATAAGTCTAAAGTTGTTAGTCTATTAAGAATCAAAGGATGAGGTGAGGGGACAACATTATAACCTACTCCTTTCTTGCTTTGTCAGTTATTTGGACTTTCTAACATTTCATTAAAGTCTTTACAGATTTATCAAACTTTGGCAATCTTAAAAACACCTCCCTCCTTTGTTTAAACCCTTTTCAAGCTCAGTCCTAAGTAATCCTAACTCATATTCTTTACAACCTACACTTCTTTTAAGTAGAGCAATTTCCTTAGAGAAAAGAACTTCATGTTCTTTATATTTAACAATTTGACCTTCTCTAATAGTAGCTAAACCTCTTTGTATAGTAGCTGCTTTATAATGATATACAACTAATTTAACAAGCAAATCATCATACTGTTTCTTTAGAGCTTCATAGTTTTTCAGACAATTTTTTGAACAAGATTTATCATTTTTTACCTCAGAATCTGAGAATGCCATGAGAGCCATGTTTTGCCTGAATCTCTTTCCTGCTACATGCACTCCAACAACTGCCAGCGACCACTATAACACACAAATTGCCTTTTCAGAAGCATCTTCAATCTTTACAGTCTTTGTTGAGCTACCTTGATTCCAATTTCTGTTGTCTTTACTCCTAGGTGCTCTGCATTCCCTGGCAAAAATGTCCCATTTTATGCATTTGAAAACAATCTACCTTTTGTTTATCATATCCAAACAGTAATTTCCTTCCATTAATGATGATTTTCCCTTTCTAGTTCTCTGATAGAAACTTTCTTGCCCTCAATGCTAATTAGTGTCCATACACCCACTTTACTCCATTTCTTCCAATTCATCATCATGAAGTTGTCAAGGGTCTCATGAACTAGTTAAACCCTTTTGGTTGAGTTTGTATAAGAAAGGCATAATACTATGGCATCACTAAAGCTTAGCCAAGTACTAATTTTCATATTTGGCATGTACTAAACCTTTGTGTAGCAATACTAACTTCGGGTTAACAATATTAATATTATTCAGTTACTCTAACATGCTGCAAACCTTGAAGTAGTTACAAATGCCGAAAGTTTTTTATCATCATTGCTGCACCAGCATTTTTTAACCTTCTATTCAATCAATTTTAAAATTGTTGTAACAGATCAGCCCCAAACCCATAGTATCAAAATCATTTGTTCATCCAAACGTACAACATGTGTATCCCACTCAAAAGGTAAGTGCTCCTTAAAAAAAATTTTTATACATTTTAATTTTCTGGAGGAGTAACCACACCCCAAATTTGCCAATCGTACTAACAACTTTAGAAGTCTTTAAAGATAGAATCCAATGATTCTGAAGCTGAAGCACTAAAGTTTTCATATTGTTGTTTCAACCAGAGCCTTCTCTGGCTTCTTTTTTGCTTCATTTGCTTCCAAACGAGCTTTAATTGCAACAAACATTGATTGAGCATCAAAATTATACTGATGATAGGTAAGTGATGATCATATTGGGCATTGTCATGAGCCAAATAGACTTCTTGCCTTTGACAAATCATTATATCTACATGCTTTTCTTCACTAGAGCAGGCACATCTCTTTGTTGAGTTTGTTGATGTACCACTTTTGGTAGTGTTGTTAAGGAAAATAGGTACCCATGAATTCCCATTCTCTATGACCTTCCATAGAGCATAATCTTGGATCTGAAAATACTGTTTAATCCTGATCTCCCACATCTCATACTCCCCGAGTTTGAGCATGGGAAGCTTAGCAAAAGCATTGTTTTGTGTAGTCTCGAACTTCATTACTTCTAGATCAAAGTTTCTCAAAGCACAAGCTCTGATACCACTTGTTGATCCCACGCCTTGATTGATTCTTTACCTTGTAAAGAGTATGTTACCTTAGATGAATCCAAAATAACAATGTAGAGACTTTGTTTGTATATCAAAGTGTAGCGAATCTACACTTCAATACCCTAAAAGTATTAATCAATGAAAACAGCTACTAAACCATAGACAATGAAATAAAACACAAAATGCATCAATATTAGTAATCATTATACGAGTACTCGTTGCTTAGTACGAGGGTTTACAAACCTTGAAGCTATATGTTCTTTCCTCTAGAGATGTAATATGTTTCTAATATATGTAAAAACCTTAACCTAGGATCTCCTTTTATACACCAACAAAATCCTTTCAAGATAACTACCACAAACTTTTAGATCATTACAATTATAAACAATACGTATCTTCCTAAAATATATAAGAGATACAATCCATATTTATCTCTTTGCATCTTTATCTCCAAGTCAGCACATTATCATACACCCCACAATTAACTTTCTTCTATCTAGTATTAACTAACACTGGCAGTACTAAGTTTGCACTGGCAGTACTAACTCCATTAGTACTGTTAGTTATACCTTGGCAGTATTAACTCTTGATGAAGATTTATTCCCAACATAGATCTTGAATTCCTTAGCTTGTGTAAGGTTTAGTTATGCAAGATAAATCCTACACAACTATAGTAGAAACTTTGTAAAATATATCAAAGACTATGCGGAATCTAATCTTTGATCAATAAGAAGAATATGCAATAGAACAGTAATTCTAATGAACACACAAATTAACAAACAAAGCTTCAATATATTAATATGAATACTCTAACTAGTATTAGGGTTACAAAACCTTGAAGCTATAACGATATCAAAACAAAAGATTTCTAGATTTCTGGATAACAAACTTTATGCCCTAGGACCTCCTTTTATACACCAAGGAGTCCTAGTCGATTTACAATATATTCCTAAAACTTAGAATATTCAATATGATCTATTCTATAAATAACTCATACTTATCACGTAAGTAATCTTGATCTTTAAGCAATCTTTATCTTTTAACAGTTGTAATCTTTCAGCAGTTGTAACTTTGTACTAGCAACATTAACTCTTAACAAGCAGTAGTAACTACTTAAAATATTTTCTTTAATCTTCACCACTAGTACTAACTTTACACTAGCAACACTAACAAATACTAGCAGTACTAATATACACTAGTAGTACTAAGTTACACTAGCAGTAGTAACTATGAACTAACAGTACTAACTACTTAGCATATTTTTCATTAACTTTGTGCTACCAGTAGTAACACAAACCTTAGCAGCAGTAACTTCAAGATCATCATGAAGCCTTTTAACCCCAACAATCCTCCCCTAAACTTGATATTCTTCTTCAAAATCTCAAGTTTCTTCATTGAAAGCTTCATTAATCACCAGAAGGATGCTTTTAAACACTTCATTGATTCTTGAGCTATTTTGTGAGAAGTTTAAGAAGCTGATATACCATTTCACTGAAATGCTCACATTAAAGCTTCTTGTTTAACATATATAAATCTATACCTTCTTCTTGAGTATATCCCTAGGCAACTAGCCTTGCTTTGTCCTGTTACTGTGCCTATTTATTCCTTTCTTGTTCCTGAATATCCATTTTGTACCAATAGCTCTCTTACCTTTAGGCAAATCCACTAGTATCCAAACCTTTTGTAGTTGAAACTGTAAAACCTCCTTCTGCATTGTTTCTACCCAAGCTAGATCACATATAGCTTTGGCAATTCATTTTGGTTGTTCCTGGGATAGAAAACAGGCAAACAGACAAGTATGAAGGTCTTTATGAGTTTTCCCTTCATAAACAGTACTAATGAACCCATGTTCATTT
This sequence comes from Tanacetum coccineum, assembly GCA_026074375.1. Classification (NCBI taxonomy): domain Eukaryota; kingdom Viridiplantae; phylum Streptophyta; class Magnoliopsida; order Asterales; family Asteraceae; genus Tanacetum; species Tanacetum coccineum. Next base: position 51,691 of record BQNB010024806.1, read on the forward strand.
GTATTCTTTGTCATTCCCCTTGTCTTTACACTAGATTATTTTTCACCAATCACATGATCTAGTGAATGGATCTTTATGGATTCTTGTTTTGTGAGTAGGAACTTGATTATGAGGTAGTAAGGTTGCTCATATCAATTTTGTTTCATCACACAAATAAATCAGCTGTGTGGCTTCAAGTGTAGCAACATTCTTCCCTAAAGTAAATATGTCGATACTTTTGAGAGCGATTTCACTTTGTAGTATTAAATGTTGGACCAAAACAGTATTATTTTTGAAACTATTTCAGTTCTAAAATTTGCACTAGCAGTATTAATACTTGGCCCAACAGTATTAATATTTGGAGTACTGTTCTCAGGTTGCTCTTGATCATTAAATTCACTTGCTTTACTTACACCTTCATCATCCTTGTTTTCTGTATTACTAGAGGTTGTGGTTATCAACCTTGAATTCTTTGAAGAGATAAAACTTTGAACATCCTTTCCACAGTGGCATCACATGTAGTCTTGGTTAAAATTCAGTCTCCTTGCTAGTGTGACCATGCACCCATTAATTCTTATGTACCTGCAATATCATTAGAGTTTGTACATGCACAAAAAAAAAACTGCACATAATTCATTGATTTTGTTAGACTATCAATATCAAACCAGACACTTTGGACATCACGTAACTATAGGTATATTCTCCAAGGAAACCTAATGTTGAAAGTTTTCTTCTACTTTCTGGTTCTAATGTTGTATACCTCTAAAGCATTACTAGTCAATGAGTATCAACAAAGAAAACCTTATTAGATTTTCCATCAAACTTGCCTAGATGTTATTAAGGTATTAAAGGATGGTATACATGACACCCAAATAGTTCATGAAGCTTGTGAAGGAGTCTACCTCTAAATCAATTTTAAGGGTCTTGTTATGAGGCTTAACTATAATTACCCTATTCTGCACATAGCAAGCAGTATTATCTGCTTCAGCCAAAAATGTTGTAGGTAACTTAAAGTCAGCTAACATGGTTCTAGCAGCCTTAATTAGTGTTCTATTTCTCCTTTCAGCAACACCATTTTGCTAAGGAGTTCTAGCTACACCAAATTCCCTCTTAATGCCTTTCTTTTCACAAAACTCATTCATAACTCTATTCTTAAACTCTGTCCCATTGTCACATCTGATTATTTTTACTTTCTTGTCAACTAGATTTTCTATCTCAGTTACAAAGTTCTTAAGGATGCCACTAGTCTCATCCTTAGAGGCTAAAAGAAAACCCAAGTGAATCTGCTATAATCATCGGTAATCATAAGACAATATTTCTTATTCATTAAGCTGCTCACAAATAGTTGAACCAAACATGTCCATTATGCAACATGAATAAAGCTGAGTAATTAAGAGTTCTGGATATTCGGACTTACAGGAGGCTTGTGTTGCTTTCCCTTAAGAATGCATAAAAGTTGTCATTTTCAAATGTTTTGCAGGTAATCCCTCACTCAAGATTATCCTTAACCAGTTTATTTATAGTTTTAAAGTTTATATGACCAAGCCTCCTATGCTATAGCATTGATTCATCAAGTGTGGCCTTTGCAACAAGACAGGTTAAGCTCTCTATAGGAACAATATTCCTCATATCAACACTGTAAATGTTGTTCTTTCTAGGAACTTTAAGTAAAACCTGACTTTCATCGGTAAACTTAAATCAGGGAGACAGAACAAAACATGCAGTGTCAAAGAACATTGTTCTTTTTGTCACACATTTATGAGACACTAAAAAGGTTAAAACTGTAAAACTCCTTTGGACAAGTACACATCCTCAAAATCATGCTTACCAATTTTAAAGTGTTCCTTTACCAGTTAATTTTCCTCCTCTGGCTCCTACTTTAAAGGTAACATATACCTCCATCAAAATCCTTGAAGTTCTAGAGATAGACATGTTGCTGTATGTGCCTAGAGCATTTCCACTATCAACATATCTTGGATCTTATTTTTGTGAATGACCCTGCTCATAAAGATTAAGGGAAATTAGTTTCCTTTGGGGACCCAAGCATTCAATGACTTGGATATGCTAGTGCATCTAATTTAATTTTGTCTCTTAAAAGTATTGATGCACTTTTTATGTTTGGTAGTCTATAAAACTAATTGCTAGAGGCCTTAACAACTTACTGATTTGCCTAACAGCATTAACTTACTGCTGAAGTTGGACCAGCTGTATTAACCGCTTTTGGCTTAATGTATTAAACGTTTTTTTTTTTTTTTTTTTCTTTTTTTTTTATTCCTTAGTAGTATTAACTTTTTGGTTAAAGTTTTTGTTAGTTAATGTTGTTCTTGATTGATAGGGCCTCTTTACAGTTGATTGTGCTAATTTTGAAAAACATGACATTGGTCTAGCACTATAAACTATAGTTTTAGGATGATCAGTATTAACAGGCCTAGCAGTATTAAGTGGTTTTAGGCCAGTTTTCATTAAAACTGCTCTGGGAGTCATGTTCCTGTGAGAGTTAGGATGAGCCTTTTTAGCAGAATAGTTATAATTCACCCTTGTATAATTATTCCCATTTACCATCCCTTCCCTTTGATTGTAATTGTAGTGAGCCTGCACATGGTCAAAGCTTCCATAAACAAAACATGCTTTATTATACATCACAAAATCGCTTCCTAGCTGTTGGGATTTAAGATTATTCTAGTTTCTTTGATTCCCCCTAGGTTTTTGTGACTCTTGTACAATCGCTGCATTCATAACTGCTCCTAACAACTGTTTTTCTTCGTTGTTAGCAGATTATATTTAGTAGGAAAAACAGTTTCGCTTATCTTTTCTGAACACAACTCTCAACCAATGGGGCTTCAGGGTTTTCTTAACTCATTAGAGGTATCTTTACAGACACTCTTACTGGCCTTAGGTCCATAGCCTTCAAACTCAGGTTGTTGGAACTCTTCAAGACCATAGTTGGACAAATTAATAGTTGGGGGTGCAAATAAGCCTGTAGGTGGAGGTGGAACAACATTATAGCTTACAAACCCCACACCTTTTCTACTGTTATCATATATTTGACACCCTATTAATTTATCTTAGCTCTTAGAAGCATTTTTAAATTTGTCAATTTTAATCTGATTGCTCTCCTTTTCATTCTTAAGCTTCTCTATCTTCACTTATAAGGCATGATTTCTGAGTCTTTAAATGAGGTATCTCTTTTTAGAATAGTAATTTGGTCACAAAACATAACCTCATTTTTCTTATAAAATACAAGTTGTTCTTCTACAGATGCTAAACCTCTTTTATAGATAGCTAGATTAAACTCAGATTTATTAAACTCTATTCTTAAATTATCATATTAAGTTTTAAGAGTTTCAAAGCTTTTAAGACAGGTGTTAGTACAAGTTTTGTCATTATGTACCTCTGAGTCTGAGAAAGCCATAAGAGCCATGTTGGTAGGTACTTCCTCATCTGTCATAAAGCTCCAATCAAAACCAGCTCCATCAATAGCCACCATAGCTTTGGAAGAAGTTTCTTCCACATTCACAGTCCTTCTTGAGTTGTCTTGATTTATGTTCCTATTATCTTGATTCCTACGACCTCTGCATTCCCTTGCAAAATGTTCCATCTTATGATAGTTGAAACATTTTACCTTGGACTTGTCATATCCAGCAGTATCACTCCCATTGATAGTGATCTTCTTACCAGTTCTCTAGAAATACCTTCTTGCTCTCATGCTTAGTAAAGCTAACTGCCACTTTAAACTCATTTCTTCTAGGTCATCATCATGGATTTGTTCAATGTCTTTATGAACAAGTTGAGACCCGTTTGGTTTATTTTCCAAAAACACATAGATAGTGGCATCACTTAAGTTAGCAGTACTATCTGGAGTATCAGCAGTACTAACAGGAGAGTTAGCAGTACTAACTTGAACATTGGCAGTATTAACTTCATTGGTATTGTTAGGAGATGACACAAAGGCCATATTCTGAGAGCTTGAGTTTGAGTTTGAGCTTGATGTTACAGTTCTTTTGACCTCTTGTTCAACAATCTTGAAGTTGTTGTAGAGATCATCAATGCTCATTGTGTCAAGATCTGATTTATTCCTCCAGACCACTACATGAGTGTTCTATTCAGAAGGCAGGACTTCTCAAAATTTTAACGTTGAGATCTTTTGAGAGATATTTTTCACCCAAGAAGGCAACTGGCTCAATATTTTTTGATGACTATTAAAATGAGAGTCAAAGTGACTCTGTGCTTGGAGCAGTTGAAGTTCTCATTACATAGCTTCAGAAAGTGTCATTTTGAGTCATCCTTGTGGATCTATTACACCAATCTTGTTTGTATTGGCATCAAACAAAGTCTTGGCATCCTATGTATTAGATATTGATGTCAGTTGATGTATATTGGGAGATTTAAGTGTGCCATCAGCAACATATTGACTTGCTTTTTAATCAGTTCTTCCTTTTGGGGATTCCTCTTTTCAGTGCAGTAATTGGACAAAAACCCGGGTTCTCCATGAAGCTAGAAGTTAACATCAGCCTTGTTGTTGTGTTTCGTGTTCTGTTGGTTTGATGAAGTTATCATTTCTCTATGCATCCCAATAGAGCCATAGTCTTGAACTTGAAGTATTACTCTTATTCTTAGTCTTAACATTCATATTCACCTTGTTGAGAGTATGGGCGAATTTTTCAGTTAGCTTTGGTTTTGGACAGTTTCTGATACATCTCATTTGTGCTTTTTTGTGAATAAAGAGTTCTTCTTGTTTGTTTCTTCTAGATCAAAGTTTCAGAACACAAGCTCTGATACCACTTGTTGATCCCAACTCAAGATCTATTCTTTAGCTTGTATGTAAAAGAGATTTATGTTACTTTGGATAATATCCAAAACAAACAATGGTTAGATACTTTATGAATAATGAGAGTATTTGGAATAAAATCTTTAATACTTAGGAAGATATTATCAATTGATAACAGTAAACTTGAATGAACAATGATATAACCAAAAAGACTTCTAATAATTATTATGATGAAATAATACGAGTCTCTGTCTAAGTACTAGGGTTTTTACAACCTGAAGCTATGCATGCATACTCTTTGAATTATATATTTGTATTGATAACCATGATCTAGGTTCTCCTTATTTACCTCCAAGGAAGTCCGTTACAAGATAACTACAAATCTTTTGATATATACTCAAGATCTTCTATAATTATAATTATATTCATATCTTTCTTAACTTTTATAAGATATACACTTTGAATAAGTCACATACATATCTCTTCAACGTCTTTATCTTCTATGTAGTCATAAATTTCTTTCTGGACAGTCTTAAGTCTTTGCAGTATTAAGTTCTCTTCTAGCAGTATTAAGAGTTCAGTAATGGCAATACTAAACTTTTTCACTAGCAGACATAATCAGTTTGTACTGGTAGTTTTAATCTGATTAGCATTTGAGTACAAACTTTTACTCCTTGGCTAGTACTAAGTGTATAGGAACTTTTAATTCCCAACAGATTTATCTATGTAACATTTGTATATTTATCAATGAAAAAGGAAGAAAAGTGGGTGAAACAAAAAGACACCCATGTGCTAAAAATTTATAAAGATGATGCAAAATAAAATAATAAAAAATAGAGCTAGTAGCCCGTTATTGCACCAAGACATCTCAGCAATTAAGAAAAATGGAGCTAGTAGCCCATTATTACACCAAGTCATCCCAATACTCATGAAGAATGGAGCTAGTAGCTTATTATTGAAGATCAGATTTTCGAACTTAGGACTCTTGGACCTATGGATGGACAATAGCTAGTTATGACAACCTCAGATTACTTTAGACTATCTGTTTTGTGTTTTTTTATTAACAACCATTAAATGTGTATCACATGTCTATCCTAACCCCTTTATCACCCTTTAAAACCATATTACCCTTGTTGCCTTCGAGAATTATTTAGACCCGAATTCTAACGAGTGCAGATTTATGTACTTTTTAAGCTTATGATAGAATATATGCTATGATTGTGCAATTGAGTGATCACCCCGAAAATAAAACACTTAGACTAGTGAAGAGCTGAGTGACTTTTTATCCCCTTTTTGTAAGGTGTTTGGCTTTGATGTTTTCTAGCATAAGTGTTTTATGGATTCATTTCTTGAAATTATTCTCGAGAAATCTTTTTATAAAATGTTCTAACATGTTCTACTTGAGGGCAAGCAGAAGTCAAGTGGGGGGATATTTGATACATCAACAGTTAATAATTTTTAGTAGCAATAATACCCCCTATATTACATGCAAATGTTTCACTAATACTAAAAAAATGAAATATTTTTCATCATTTGTTTGCTTTTATTTGTTTTCAGGTGAAATGCATGAAAATGTGAAGAAACACAATGGAAAACAGGGCTAAAAGTGTAATTTTATTAAAGAATATTTGGCGTAAACACCAAAATGGTTACACCGTAAATATAGTACGGCAAGTAGTGAAGATCATGGACATGTTATTATGGCGTAAACACCATATCTAGTTACGCCGTTAAACAAAGTATTTGAAGGGAATCTCTAACCATGACAGGGTCTAAGCGTAACACCCCTTATGGTTATGCCGTACCGCATTATATCTACAAATTGGAATATAAGATCGCGTACATATGGAATGACTTTGAAGGTTATAGTGTACACAATATTTGGTTTACCCGCTATAAACAATTGCTTATTTTGGAATGTCGTGTAGAAGGTTATGCGTAACACATCTCATCAGTTACGCCGTAACAGATTTGATAACTATAAATAGAAGGCCTCCATTCAAGCTATTCCGGACATCACTTCCTTCCACAACCAATTGGAGAGGCGACAAAGGCTTCCAACCTTGAAAGAATTCCACCTGGAGTCCAAGGGAGATCACACTTTATTTACTTTTTATATTTAATCATTCAAATATGAATACTGTAAAAATTATGAGCTTTTAATCTATGATTACTTCTATTTCTTGTTGTGTTTTGTTAATATAGCGGTCCAAGCACTTAAAGGGATTGGCAATCGTTATGAAATTACTGTTGTTTGATGATTGTTTCGTTTCTGTTAAATTATGGTTTAACGTTAGATATTCCTTGACTATCGTGTAACCCTGGGTTTTGGTAGTACGGGTGGTTTGGACCTTGCTTGCCCTATTATTAGATTATCATGTCAATATGGGATCAATTGGGTACTAGGGAGAATCTATGACTCTATCCCTAGTGTAGGAACTGACCGGTCTCCGCACTTATCACTCAATATACTTAAAAAGTACATGAACTCTTTTAGAGGGGGTTAATAATCTGTATAGGTTATTAGATAAGTTTTGGGAATAGTTAGGATTAATCACTGCAACCTGGATATCCTACCTCCTATATGATTTGGACTGAGTCGGAATCACGGGAAATATATGATAGACTAAATATACCTATTCAAGTCTATCGACCTTAAAAACCACTAATGAAACCATAGTTTAACATTGCACAGGAAAACATTTTCATAACAGTAGTAATGAAGTAACTAGATTAACACGTTTTCTCTCCTGATATCTCCTACTCTTTTAATTTTCAGTAATTAATTTTATTGTTATTTATTTCAAATCAATCCAAAAATCCTTTATAGTACGTGACATTTCAAATTTAATTAGAACTTAGCTCTTGGGACGACCTCGGATTTACCATTCTATACTACCCACGACCGGGTTCTCTGCCCATTAGTGCGTTGTCAGGTAGATCGAGTTTTACAAATTTAAAACTTGATAAATTAATATTTAAAATAAAATACGCATCAAACTCTGATATTTTATAAAAATTATCGAATGGTTGACTTTTCAAAACTTCTCACTTAGAGTCATTTTCTGTAACTTATACTTTATGCTATGAAGTAGCACCCCAAGTGGTATTCCGATGCGTTGTGATTTTGGGGGTGTTACACTACCTTGTTTCAACTTTATACTCTATAATTTTCTCCTGCAAGTTCTTGCAACTACATGGTTATAGGAAATGGTCTAGGGTTTGAATGACCTTTAATCTTTTCCTGAGCCACTACATGCTTCGGTATATGAGGTAATTATCCGAAGAACTTGTGTCTTTTGACCCATGTAGAGTACGATATAGGGTTCGGTCATTCTTTAAAAGTTTCTTGCGATAAATATTGTAATTCTTTAGGTTTGAAAACACATTGAATCGTCAATTTGATCAAAAGTATATTGTCACTATTTTACCCTTTATCATTACTTGGTGAGATTTAAGCCTAATATTCTGTTTCCATCATATTATTCAAAAATTCACCAAAATATTGAGTGTGCCGGTAGTATTGTAGACTTTCGAACTTGGTCTGTACATCATTTCGAGACCTAATTGATTAGCAGGAATAAATAGTTTGAGAAGGCAACACTTAGGAAATCACCCAAATAGCCTATGTGTGTGTTTATCGACTTGTTACACTGATTTGTTGATCTCCCGTGATAAACCCTTTTGTTGCACTCATTATTAGTGAAAGATACCCCATGATCACCCTTGTTAAACCAATCTATGTTTTCACCCAATGTTATACGTATCGTTACACCATTTCGCCTTAACCTACCCTGTAGACTATAGTTATCTTTGTGTTGAAATTTCTGAATACTTAAGTCCATGGTTCGGGAGAATGGGAACAAAAATTTTATGTATT